>JAHLWY010001090.1:0-18392 GCA_020002185.1 Paraescarpia echinospica
CACTCGTAGCATCACTGTATATGGCGTCCTTCTCTGTCACCTCTCACAGTCGTTTGCCTGACCTGGGCACTCGTAGCATCACTGTATATGGCTTCCTTCTCTGTCATCTCTCAGTTGTTTGGCTGACCTGGGCACTCGTAGAATCACTGTATATGGCGTCCTTCTCTGTCATCTCTCACAGTTGTATGGCTGACCCAGACATTCGTAGCATCACTATATATGGCGTCCTTCTCTGTCATCTCTCAGTTGTTTGGCTGACCTGGGCACTCGTAGCATCACTGTATACGGCGTCCTTCTCTGTCATGTCTCACAGTTGTTTGGCTGATCTAGGGACTCGTAGCAACACTGTATATGGCGTCCTTCTCTGTCTTCTCTCACAGTTGTTTGGTTGACCTAGGCACTCGTAGCATCACTGTATATGGCGTCCTTCTCTATCATCTCTCACAGTTGTTTGGCTGACCTGGGCACTCGTAGCATCACTGTATATGGCGTCCTTCTCTGTCATCTCTCTCAGTTGTTTGGCTGACCTGGGGACTCGTAGCATCACTGTATATGGCGTCCTTCTCTGTCATCTCTCACAGTTTTTTGGCTGACCTAAGCACTCGTAGCATCACTGTATATGGCGTCCTTCACTGTCATCTCTCACGGTTGTTTGGCTGACCTGGGCACTCGTAACATCACTGTATATGGCGTCCTCCTCTGTCATCTCTCACAGTTGTTTGGCTGACCTGGGCACTCGTAGCATCACTGTATATGGCGTCCTTCTCTGTCATCTCTCAGTTGTTTGGCTGACCTGGGCACTCGTAGAATCACTGTATATGGCGTCCTTCTCTGTCATCTCTCACAGTTGTATGGCTGACCTAGACATTCGTAGCATCACTGTATATGGCGTCCTTCTCTGTCATCTCTCAGTTGTTTGGCTGATCTTGGCACTCGTAGCATCACTGTATACGGCGTCCTTCTCTGTCATGTCTCACAGTTGTTTGGCTGATCTAGGGACTCGTAGCAACACTGTATATGGCGTCCTTCTCTGTCTTTTCTCACAGTTGTTTGGCTGACCTAGGCACTCGTAGCATCACTGTATATGGCGTCCTTCTCTGTCATCTCTCACAGTTGTTTGGCTGATCTAGGAACTCGTAGCATCACTGTATATGGCGTCCTTCTCTATCATCTCTCACAGTTGTTTGGCTGACCTGGGCACTTCTAGCATCACTGTATGTGGTGTCTTTCTCTGTCATCTCTCACAGTTGTTTGGCTGACCTGGGGACTCGTAGCATCACTGTATGTGGCGTCCTTCTCTGTCATCTCTCACAGTTTTTTGGCTGACCTAGGCACTCGTAGCATCACTGTATATGGCGTCCTTCACTGTCATCTCTCACGGTTGTTTGGCTGACCTGGGCACTCGTAACATCACTGTATATGGCGTCCTCCTCTGTCATCTCTCACAGTTGTTTGGCTGAACTGGGCACTCGTAGCATCACTGTATGTGGCGTTCTTCTCTGTCATCTCTAACAGTTGTTTGGCTGACCTGGGCACTCGTAGCATCACAGTATATGGCGTCCTTCTCTATCTTCTCTAACAGTTGTTTGGCTGACCTGGGCACTCGTAACATCACTGTATATGGCGTCCTTCTCTGTCATCTCTCACAGTTGTTTGGCTGACCTAGGCACTCGTAGCATCACTGTATATGGCGTCCTTCAGTGTCATCTCTCACAGTTGTTTGGCTGACCTGGGCACTCGTAGCATCACTGTATATGGCGTCCTTCTCTGTCATCTCTCACAGTTGTTTGGCTGACCTAGGCACTCGTAACATCACTGTATATGGCGTCCTTCACTGTCATCTTTCACAGTTGTTTGGCTGACCTGGGCATTCGTAGCATCACTGTATATGGCGTCCTTCTCTGTCATCTCTCAGAGTTGTTTGGATGATCTAGGGACTCGTAGCATCACTGTATATGGCGTCCTTCTCTATCTTCTCTCACAGTTGTTTTGCTGACATAGGCACTCGTAGCATCACTGTATATGGCGTCCTTCACTGTCATCTCTCACGGTTGTTTGGCTGACCTGGGCACTCGTAACATCACTGTATATGGCGTCCTCCTCTGTCATCTCTCACAGTTGTTTGGCTGAACTGGGCACTCGTAGCATCACTGTATGTGGCGTTCTTCTCTGTCATCTCTAACAGTTGTTTGGCTGACCTGGGCACTCGTAGCATCACAGTATATGGCGTCCTTCTCTATCTTCTCTAACAGTTGTTTGGCTGACCTGGGCACTCGTAACATCACTGTATATGGCGTCCTTCTCTGTCATCTCTCACATTTGTTTGGCTGAACTAGGCACTCGTAGCATCACTGTATATGGCGTCCTTCAGTGTCATCTCTCACAGTTGTTTGGCTGACCAGGGCACTCGTAGCATCACTTTATATGGCGTCCTTCTCTGTCATCTCTCACAGTTGTTTGGCTGACCTAGGCACTCGTAACATCACTGTATATGGCGTCCTTCACTGTCATCTTTCACAGTTGTTTGGCTGACCTGGGCACTCGTAGCATCACTGTATATGGCGTCCTTCTCTGTCATCTCTCACAGTTGTTTTGCTGACCTCGGCACTCGTAGCATCACTTTATGTGGCGTCCTTCACTGTCATCTCTCACAGTTGTTTGGCTGATCTGGGCACTCGTAGCATCACTGTATATGGCGTCCTTCACTGTCATCTCTCACAGTTGTTAGGCGGACCTGGGCACTCGTAACATCACTGTATATGTCGTCCTTCTCTGTCATCTCTCGGTTGTTTGGCTGACCTGGGCACTCGTAACATCACTGTATATGGCGTCCTTCTCTGTCATCTCTCATTTGTTTGGCTGACCTGGGCCCTCGTAACATCACTGTATATGGTATCCTTGTCTGTCATCTCTCGGTTGTTTGGCTGACCTGGGCACTCATAAACACACAACTGTGAAACGAGGAATCTCTCACAGTTGTTTGGCTGACCTGGGCACTCGTAGCATCACTGTATATGGTATCCTTGTCTGTCTTCTCTCGGTTGTTTGGCTGATCTGGGCACTCATAAACACACAACTATGAAACGAGGAATATCTCACAGTTGTTTGGCTGACCTGGGCACTCGTAGCATCAATGTATATGTTGTTTGCCTGACCTGGACACTCGTAGCATCACTGTATATGGCTTCCTTCTCTGTCATCTCTCAGTTGTTTGGCTGACCTGGGCACTCGTAGCATCACTGTATATGGCGTCCTTCTCTGTCATCTCTCACAGTTGTTTGACTGACCTAGGCACTCGTAGCATCACTGTATATGGCGTCCTTCTATGTCATCTCTCACAGTTGTTTGGCTGATCTAGGAACTCGTAGCATCACTGTATGTGGCGTCCTTCACTGTTATCTCTCACAGTTGTTTGTCTGACCTGGGCACTCGTAGCATCACTGTATATGGCGTCCTTCTCTGTCATCTCTCACAGTTGTTTGGCTGACCTAGGCACTCGTAACATCACTGTATATGGCGTCCTTCTCTGTCATCTCTCACATTTGTTTGACTGACCTAGGCACTCGTAGCATCACTGTATATGGCGTCCTTCAGTGTCATCTCTCACAGTTGTTTGGCTGTCCTGGGCACTCGTAGCATCACTTTATATGGCGTCCTTCTCTGTTATCTCTCACAGTTGTTTGGCTGACCTAGGCACTCGTAACATCACTGTATATGGCGTCCTTCACTGTCATCTTTCACAGTTGTTTGGCTGACCTGGGCACTCGTAGCATCACTGTATATGGCGTCCTTCTCTGTCATCTCTCACAGTTGTTTTGTTGATCTCGGCACTCGTAGCATCACTTTATGTGGCGTCCTTCACTGTCATCTCTCACAGTTGTTTGGCTGACCTAGGCACTCGTAGCATCACTGTATATGGCGTCCTTCTCTGTCATCTCTCACAGTTGTTTGGCTGACCTAGGCACTCGTAACATCACTGTATATGGCGTCCTTCACTGTCATCTCTCACAGTTGTTTGGCTGACCTGGGCACTCGTAACATCACTGTATACATAGTCCTTCTCTGTCATCTCTCACGGTTTGGTTGACTCCGCACTCGTAAATATCACTGTATATGGCGTCCTCCTCTGTCATCTCTCACAGTTGTTTACTGGACCTGGGCACTCCGTAGCATCACCGTATATGGCTTCCCCTCTCTGTCAATCTCCAGTTGTTTGGACCTGGGCACTCGTAGAATCACTGTATATGGCGTCCTTTCTCTGTCATCATCTCACAGTTGTATTGACCTGACATTCGTAGTATCACTGTATATGGCGTCCCTTTCCTTCATCTCAGTTGTTTGGCTGACCTTGGTACTCGTAGCATCGTATAATGGCGTCCTCTCTTCGTCATGTTCACAGTTGTTTCATTGATCTATAGGGACCTCGTAGCAACACTGTATAAGGCGTCCTTCTCTGTCATCTCTCACAGTTGTATGGCTGAAGTGGGCACTCGTAGCATCACTGTATATGGCGTTCTTCTCTGTCATCTCTCACGGTTGTTTGGCTGACCTGGGCACACGTAATATCACTGTATATAGCGTCCTTCTCTGTCTTCTCTCACAGTTGTATGGCTGAAGTGGGCACTCGTAGTATCACTGTATATGGCTTCCTTCTCTGTCATCTCCTCAGCTATTGGACCTTGGGACTCGTAGCATCACTCGTATATGGCGTCCTTTTCTCTGTCATCATCTCTCAGTTTTTGGCTGGACTCTGCACTGTAGCATCACTGTATATGGTGTCCTTCACGTCATCTCTAAGTTGCTTCCATATTGACCTGCACTCGCACATCACTGTATATGTATATAGTCCTCTGTCATCTCTCACAGTTGTTTGGCTGAACTGGGCACTCGTAGCATCACTGTATGTGGCGTTCTTCTCTGTCATCTCTAACAGTTGTTTGGCTGACCTGGGCACTCGTACATCACAGTATATGGCGTCCTTCTCTATCTTCTCTAACAGTTGTTTGGCTGACCTGGGCACTCGTAACATCACTGTATATGGCGTCCTTCTCTGTCATCTCTCACATTTGTTTGGCTGACCTAGGCACTCGTAGCATCACTGTATATGGCGTCCTTCAGTGTCATCTCTCACAGTTGTTTGGCTGACCTGGGCACTCGTAGCATCACTGTATATGGCTTCCTTTTCTGTCATCTCTCACGGTTGTTTGGCTGACCTGGACACTCGTAACATCACTGTATATAGCGTCCTTCTCTGTCATCTCTCACAGTTGTTTGGCTGACCTAGGCACTCGTAACATCACTGTATATGGCGTCCTTCACTGTCATCTTTCACAGTTGTTTGGCTGACCTGGGCATTCGTAGCATCACTGTATATGGCGTCCTTCTCTGTCATCTCTCAGAGTTGTTTGGATGATCTAGGGACTCGTAGCATCACTGTATATGGCGTCCTTCTCTATCTTCTCTCACAGTTGTTTTGCTGACATAGGCACTCGTAGCATCACTGTATATGGCGTCCTTCACTGTCATCTCTCACGGTTGTTTGGCTGACCTGGGCACTCGTAACATCACTGTATATGGCGTCTTCCTCTGTCATCTCTCACAGTTGTTTGGCTGAACTGGGCACTCGTAGCATCACTGTATGTGGCGTTCTTCTCTGTCATCTCTAACAGTTGTTTGGCTGACCTGGGCACTCGTAGCATCACAGTATATGGCGTCCTTCTCTATCTTCTCTCACAGTTGTTTGGCTGACCTGGGCCCTCGTAACATCACTGTATATGGCGTCCTTCTCTGTCATCTCTCACATTTGTTTGGCTGAACTAGGCACTCGTAGCATCACTGTATATGGCGTCCTTCAGTGTCATCTCTCACAGTTGTTTGGCTGACCAGGGCACTCGTAGCATCACTTTATATGGCGTCCTTCTCTGTCATCTCTCACAGTTGTTTGGCTGACCTGGGCACTCGTAACATCACTGTATATGGCGTCCTTCACTGTCATCTTTCACAGTTGTTTGGCTGACCTGGGCACTCGTAGCATCACTGTATATGGCGTCCTTCTCTGTCATCTCTCACAGTTGTTTTGCTGACCTCGGCACTCGTAGCATCACTTTATGTGGCGTCCTTCACTGTCATCTCTCACAGTTGTTTGGCTGATCTGGGCACTCGTAGCATCACTGTATATGGCGTCCTTCTCTCTCATCTCTCACAGTTGTTATGCGGACCTGGGCACTCGTAACATCACTGTATATGTCGTCCTTCTCTGTCATCTCTCGGTTGTTTGGCTGACCTGGGCACTCGTAACATCACTGTATATGGCGTCCTTCTCTGTCATCTCTCATTTGTTTGGCTGACCTGGGCCCTCGTAACATCACTGTATATGGTATCCTTGTCTGTCATCTCTCGGTTGTTTGGCTGACCTGGGCACTCATAAACACACAACTGTGAAACGAGGAATCTCTCACAGTTGTTTGGCTGACCTGGGCACTCGTAGCATCACTGTATATGGTATCCTTGTCTGTCTTCTCTCGGTTGTTTGGCTGATCTGGGCACTCATAAACACACAAGTATGAAACGAGGAATATCTCACAGTTGTTTGGCTGACCTGGGCACTCGTAGCATCAATGTATATGTTGTTTGCCTGACCTGGACACTCGTAGCATCACTGTATATGGCTTCCTTCTCTGTCATCTCTCAGTTGTTTGGCTGACCTGGGCACTCGTAGCATCACTGTATATGGCGTCCTTCTCTGTCATCTCTCACAGTTGTTTGGCTGACCTAGGCACTCGTAACATCACTGTATATGGCGTCCTTCTCTGTCATCTCTCACATTTGTTTGACTGACCTAGGCACTCGTAGCATCACTGTATACGGCGTCCTTCAGTGTCATCTCTCACAGTTGTTTGGCTGACCTGGGCACTCGTAGCATCACTTTATATGGCGTCCTTCTCTGTTATCTCTCACAGTTGTTTGGCTGACCTAGGCACTCGTAACATCACTGTATATGGCGTCCTTCACTGTCATCTTTCACAGTTGTTTGGCTGACCTGGGCACTCGTAGCATCACTGTATATGGCGTCCTTCTCTGTCATCTCTCACAGTTGTTTTGCTGACCTCGGCACTCGTAGCATCACTTTATGTGGCGTCCTACACTGTCATCTCTCACAGTTGTTTGGCTGATCTGGGCACTCGTAGCATCACTGTATATGGCGTCCTTCTCTGTCATCTCTCACAGTTGTTAGGCGGACCTGGGCACTCGTAACATCACTGTATATGTCGTCCTTCTCTGTCATCTCTCGGTTGTTTGGCTGACCTGGGCACTCGTACCATCATTGTATATGGCGTCCTTCTCTGTCATCTCTCATTTGTTTGGCTGACCTGGGCCCTCGTAACATCACTGTATATGGTATCCTTGTCTGTCATCTCTCGGTTGTTTGGCTGACCTGGGCACTCATAAAAACACAACTGTGAAACGAGGAATCTCTCACAGTTGTTTGGCTGACCTAGACATTCGTAGCATCACTGTATATGGCGTCCTTCTCTGTCATCTCTCACAGTTGTATGGCTGACCTAGACATTCGTAGCATCACTGTATATGGCGTCCTTCTCTGTCATCTCTCAGTTGTTTGGCTGACCTTGGCACTCGTAGCATCACTGTATACGGCGTCCTTCTCTGTCATGTCTCACAGTTGTTTGGCTGATCTAGGGACTCGTAGCAACACTGTATATGGCGTCCTTCTCTGTCTTTTCTCACAGTTGTTTGGCTGACCTAGGCACTCGTAGCATCACTGTATATGGCGTCCTTCTCTGTCATCTCTCACAGTTGTTTGGCTGATCTAGGAACTCGTAGCATCACTGTATATGGCGTCCTTCTCTATCATCTCTCACAGTTGTTTGGCTGACCTGGCCACTCGTAGCATCACTGTATATGGCGTCCTTCTCTGTCATCTCTCTCAGTTGTTTGGCTGACCTGGGGACTCGTAGCATCACTGTATATGGCGTCCTTCTCTGTCATCTCTCACAGTTTTTTGGCTGACCTAGGAACTCGTAGCATCACTGTATATGGCGTCCTTCACTGTCATCTCTCACGGTTGTTTGGCTGACCTGGGCACTCGTAACATCACTGTATATGGCGTCCTCCTCTGTCATCTCTCACAGTTGTTTGGCTGAACTGGGCACTCGTAGCATCACTGTATGTGGCGTTCTTCTCTGTCATCTCTAACAGTTGTTTGGTTGACCTGGGCACTCGTAGCATCACAGTATATGGCGTCCTTCTCTATCTTCTCTAACAGTTGTTTGGCTGACCTGGGCACTCGTAACATCACTGTATATGGCGTCCTTCTCTGTCATCTCTCACATTTGTTTGACTGACCTAGGCACTCGTAACATCACTGTATATGGCGTCCTTCAGTGTCATCTCTCACAGTTGTTTGGCTGACCTGGGCACTCGTAGCATCACTGTATATGGCGTCCTTCTCTGTCATCTCTCACACTTGTTTGGCTGACCTAGGCACTCGTAACATCACTGTATATGGCGTCCTTCACTGTCATCTTTCACAGTTGTTTGGCTGACCTGGGCATTCGTAGCATCACTGTATATGGCGTCCTTCTCTGTCATCTCTCAGAGTTGTTTGGATGATCTAGGGACTCGTAGCATCACTGTATATGGCGTCCTTCTCTATCTTCTCTCACAGTTGTTTTGCTGACATAGGCACTCGTAGCATCACTGTATATGGCGTCCTTCACTGTCATCTCTCACGGTTGTTTGGCTGACCTGGGCACTCGTAACATCACTGTATATGGCGTCCTCCTCTGTCATCTCTCACAGTTGTTTGGCTGAACTGGGCACTCGTAGCATCACTGTATGTGGCGTCCTTCTCTGTCATCTCTAACAGTTGTTTGGCTGACCTGGGCGCTCGTAGCATCGCAGTATATGGCGTCCTTCTCTATCTTCTCTAACAGTTGTTTGGCTGACCTGGGCACTCGTAACATCACTGTATATGAAGTCGCTTCTCTGTCATCTCTACGTTGTTTACGGCTGACCCTGGGCATCGCGGCATCACTGTATGTAAGCGTCCTTCAGTGTCATCTCACAGTTGTTTGGCTGACCCAGGGCACTCGTAGCATCACTTTGCTGGCGTCCTTCTCTGTCATCTCTCACGGTTGTTTGGCTGACCTAGGCACTCGTAACATCACACTGTATGGCGTCCTTCTCTGTCATCTCTCACGGTTGTTTGGCTGACCTGGGCACTCAGCATCACTGTATGGCGTCCTCCTCTGTCATCTCTCACAGTTGTTTGGCTGACCTGGGCACTCGTAGCATCACTGTATGTGGTGTCCTTCTCTGTCATCTCTCACAATTGTTTGGCTGACCTGGGGACTCGTAGCATCACTGTATGCGGCGTCCTTCTCTGTCATCTCTCACAGTTTTTTGGCTGACCTAGGCACTCGTAGCATCACTGTATATGGCGTCCTTCACTGTCATCTCTCACGGTTGTTTGGCTGACCTGGGCACTCGTAACATCACTGTATATGGCGTCCTCCTCTGTCATCTCTCACAGTTGTTTGGCTGAACTGGGCACTCGTAGCATCACTGTATGTGGCGTTCTTCTCTGCATCATCTCTAACAGTTGTTTGGCTGACCTGGGCACTCGTAGCATCACAGTATATGGCGTATTCTCTATCTTCTCTAACAGTTGTTTGGCCCGAAGCCTGGGCACTCGTAACATCACTGTATATGGCGTGTCTCTGTCATCTGTCACATTTTGTTTGGCTGACCTAGGCACTCGTAGCATCACTGTATGTAAGCGTCCTTCGAGGTGTCATCTCTCACAGTTGTTTGGCAGCTGACCTGGGCGCTCGTAGCATCGCTTTATATGGCGTCCTTCTCTGTCATCACGGTTGTTTGGCTGACCTGGGCACTCGTAACATCACTGTATGGCGTCCTTCACTGTCATCTTTCACAGTTGTTTGGCTGACCTGGGCACTCGTAGCATCACTGTATATGGCGTCCTTCTCTGTCATCTCTCACAGTTGTTTTGCTGGCACTCGTAGCATCACTTTATGTGTAGCGTCCTTCACTGTCATCTCTCACGGTTGTTTTATTTTGATCTGGGCACTCGTAGCATCACTGTATATGGCGTCCTTCACTGTCATCTCTCACAGTTGTTAGGCGGACCTGGGCACTCTTAGCATCACTGTATATGGCGTCCTTCTCTGTCATCTCTCGGTTGTTCGGCTGTCCTGGGCACTCGTAACATCACTGTATATGGCGTCCTTCTCTGTCATCTCTCATTTGTTTGGCTGACCTGGGCCCTCGTAACATCACTGTATATGGTATCCTTGTCTGTCATCTCTCGGTTGTTTGGCTGTCCTGGGCACTCATAAACACACAACTGTGAAACGAGGAATCTCTCACAGTTGTTTGGCTGACCTGGGCACTCGTAGCATCACTGTATATGCTTCCTTCTGTGTGATCTCTGAGTTGATTGGCTGACCTGGGCACTCGTAGCATCACTGTATATGGCGTCCTTCTCTGTCATCTCTCACAGTTGTTTGGCTGACCTAGGCACTCGTAGCATCATTATATATGGCGTCCTTCTCTGTCATCTCTCAAAGTTGTTTGGCTGATCTAGGAACTCGTAGCATCACTGTATATGGCGTCCTTCTCTATCATCTCTCACAGTTGTTTGGCTGACCTGGGCACTCGTAGCATCACTGTATGTGGTGTCCTTCTCTGTCATCTCTCACAGTTGTTTGGCTGACCTAGGGACTCGTAGCATCACTGTATGCGGCGTCCCTCTCTGTCATCTCTCACAGTTTTTTGGCTGACCTAGGCACTCGTAGCATCACTGTATATGGCGTCCTTCACTGTCATCTCTCACGGTTGTTTGGCTGACCTGGGCACTCGTAACATCACTGTATATGGCGTCCTTCTCTGTCATCTCTCACTGTTGTTTGGCTGAACTGGGCACTCGTAGCATCACTGTATGTGGCGTTCTTCTCTGTCATCTCTCACAGTTGTTTGGCTGACCTGGGCACTCGTAGCATCACAGTATGTGGCGTCCGTCTCTATCTTCTCTAACAATTGTTTGGCTGACCTGGGCACTCGTAAAATCACTGTATATGGCGTCCTTCTCTGTCATCCCTCACAGTTGTTTGGCTGACCTAGGCACTCGTAGCATCACTGTATATGGCGTCCTTCACTGTCATCTCTCACAGTTGTTTGGCTGACCTGGGCACTCGTAGCATCACTGTATATGGCGTCCTTCTCTGTCATCTCTCACAGTTGTTTGGCTGACCTAGGCACTCGTAACATCACTGTATATGGCGTCCTTCACTGTCATCTCTCACAGTTGTTTGGCTGACCTGGGCACTCGTAGCATCACTGTATAAGGCGTCCGTCTCTGTCATCTCTCACAGTTGTTTGGCTGATCTAGGGACTCGAAGCATCAATGTATATGGCGTCCTTCTCTATCATCTCTCACAGTTGTTTTGCTGAACTAGGCACTCGTAGCATCAATTTATATGGAGTCCTTCACTGTCATCTCTCACAGTTATTTGGCTGACCTGGGCACTCGTAGCATCACTGTATATGGCGTCCTTCTCTGTTATCTCTCAGTTGTTTGGCTGACCTGGGCACTCGTGGCATCACTGTTTATGGCGTCCTTCTCTGTCATCTCTCGGTTGTTTGGCTGACCTGGGCACTCGTAACATCACTGTATATGGCGTCCTTCTCTGTCATCTCTCATTTGTTTGGCTGACCTGGGCAATTGTAGCATCACTGTATATGGCATTCTTGTTTGTCATCTCTCGGTTGTTTGGCTGACCTGGGCACTCGTAAACACCCAACTAGGAAACGAGGAATCTCTCACAGTTGTTTGGCTGACCTGGGCACTCGTAGCATCACTGTATATGGCGTCCTTCTCTGTCACCTCTCACAGTTGTTTGCCTGACCTGGGCACTCGTAGCATCACTGTATATGGCTTCCTTCTCTGTCATCTCTCAGTTGTTTGGCTGACCTGGGCACTCGTAGAATCACTGTATATGGCGTCCTTCTCTGTCATCTCTCACAGTTGTATGGCTGACCTAGACATTCGTAGCATCACTGTATATGGCGTCCTTCTCTGTCATCTCTCAGTTGTTTGGCTGACCTGGGCACTCGTAGCATCACTGTATACGGCGTCCTTCTCTGTCATGTCTCACAGTTGTTTGGCTGATCTAGGGACTCGTAGCAACACTGTATATGGCGTCCTTCTCTGTCTTTTCTCACAGTTGTTTGACTGACCTAGGCACTCGTAGCATCACTGTATATGGCGTCCTTCTCTGTCATCTCTCACAGTTGTTTGGCTGATCTAGGAACTCGTAGCATCACTGTATATGGCGTCCTTCTCTATCATCTCTCACAGTTGTTTGGCTGACCTGGGCACTCGTAGCATCACTGTATATGGCGTCCTTCTCTGTCATCTCTCTCAGTTGTTTGGCTGACCTGGGGACTCGTAGCATCACTGTATATGGCGTCCTTCTCTGTCATCTCTCACAGTTTTTTGGCTGACCTAGGCACTCGTAGCATCACTGTATATGGCGTCCTTCACTGTCATCTCTCACGGTTGTTTGGCTGAACTGGGCACTCGTAACATCACTGTATATGGCGTCCTCCTCTGTCATCTCTCACAGTTGTTTGGCTGACCTGGGCACTCGTAGCATCACTGTATATGGCTTCCTTCTCTGTCATCTCTCAGTTGTTTGGCTGACCTGGGCACTCGTAGAATCACTGTATATGGCGTCCTTCTCTGTCATCTCTCACAGTTGTATGGCTGACCTAGACATTCGTAGCATCACTGTATATGGCGTCCTTCTCTGTCATCTCTCAGTTGTTTGGCTGACCTGGGCACTCGTAGCATCACTGTATACGGCGTCCTTCTCTGTCATGTCTCACAGTTGTTTGGCTGATCTAGGGACTCGTAGCATCACTGTATATGGCGTCCTTCTCTGTCATCTCTCACAGTTTTTTGGCTGACCTAGGCACTCGTAGCATCACTGTATATGGCGTCCTTCTCTGTCATCTCTCACAGTTGTTTGGCTGACCTGGGCACTCGTAGCATCACTGTATATGGCGTCCTTCTCTGTCATCTCTCTCAGTTGTTTGGCTGACCTGGGGACTCGTAGCATCACTGTATATGGCGTCCTTCTCTGTCATCTCTCACAGTTTTTTGGCTGACCTAGGCACTCGTAGCATCACTGTATATGGCGTCCTTCACTGTCATCTCTCACGGTTGTTTGGCTGACCTGGGCACTCGTAACATCACTGTATATGGCGTCCTCCTCTGTCATCTCTCACAGTTGTTTGGCTGAACTGGGCTCTCGTAGCATCACTGTATGTGGCGTTCTTCTCTGTCATCTCTAACAGTTGTTTGGCTGACCTGGGCACTCGTAGCATCACAGTATATGGCGTCCTTCTCTATCTTCTCTAACAGTTGTTTGGCTGACCTGGGCACTCGTAACATCACTGTATATGGCGTCCTTCTCTGTCATCTCTCACATTTGTTTGGCTGACCTAGGCACTCGTAGCATCACTGTATATGGCGTCCTTCTCTGTCATCTCTCACAGTTGTTTGGCTGACCTGGGCACTCGTAGCATCACTGTATATGGCGTCCTTCTCTCTCATCTCTCACAGTTGTTTGGCTGACCTAGGCACTCGTAACATCACTGTATATGGCGTCCTTCACTGTCATCTTTCACAGTTGTTTGGCTGACCTGGGCATTCGTAGCATCACTGTATATGACGTCCTTCTCTGTCATCTCTCAGAGTTGTTTGGATGATCTAGGGACTCGTAGCATCACTGTATATGGCGTCCTTCTCTATCTTCTCTCACAGTTGTTTTGCTGACATAGGCACTCGTAGCATCACTGTATATGGCGTCCTTCACTGTCATCTCTCACGGTTGTTTGGCTGACCTGGGCACTCGTAACATTACTGTATATGGCGTCCTTCTCTGTCATCTCTCACAGTTGTTTGGCTGAACTGGGCACTCGTAGCATCACTGTATGTAGCGTTCTTCTCTGTCATCTCTAACAGTTGTTTGGCTGACCTGGGCACTCGTAGCATCACAGTATATGGCGTCCTTCTCTATCTTCTCTAACAGTTGTTTGGCTGACCTGGGCACTCGTAACATCACTGTATATGGCGTCCTTCTCTGTCATCTCTCACATTTGTTTGGCTGACCTAGGCACTCGTAGCATCACTGTATATGGCGTCCTTCAGTGTCATCTCTCACAGTTGTTTGGCTGAACTGGGCACTCGTAGCATCACTGTATATGGCGTCCTTCTCTGTCATCTCTCACAGTTGTTTGGCTGACCTAGGCACTCGTAACATCACTGTATATGGCGTCCTTCACTGTCATCTCTCACAGTTGTTTGGCTGACCTGGGCACTCGTAGCATCACTGTATATGGCGTCCTTCTCTGTCATCTCTCACAGTTGTTTTGCTGACCTCGGCACTCGTAGCATCACTTTATGTGGCGTCCTTCACTGTCATCTCTCACAGTTGTTTGGCTGATCTGGGCACTCGTAGCATCACTGTATATGGCGTCCTTCTCTGTCATCTCTCACAGTTGTTAGGCGGACCTGGGCACTCGTAACATCACTGTATATGTCGTCCTTCTCTGTCATCTCTCGGTTGTTTGGCTGACCTGGGCACTCGTAACGTCACTGTATATGGCGTCCTTCTCTGTCATCTCTCATTTGTTTGGCTGACCTGGGCCCTCGTAACATCACTGTATATGGTATCCTTGTCTGTCATCTCTCGGTTGTTTGGCTGACCTGGGCACTCATAAACACACAACTGTGAAACGAGGAATCTCTCACAGTTGTTTGGCTGACCTGGGCACTCGTGGCATCACTGTATATGGTATCCTTGTCTGTCTTCTCTCGGTTGTTTGGCTGATCTGGGCACTCATAAACACACAACTATGAAACGAGGAATATCTCACAGTTGTTTGGCTGACCTGGGCACTCGTAGCATCAATGTATATGTTGTTTGCCTGACCTGGACACTCGTAGCATCACTGTATATGGCTTCCTTCTCTGTCATCTCTCAGTTGTTTGGCTGACCTGGGCACTCGTAGCATCACTGTATATGGCGTCCTTCTCTGTCATCTCTCACAGTTGTTTGGTTGACCTAGGCACTCGTAGCATCACTGTATATGGCGTCCTTCTATGTCATCTCTCACAGTTGTTTGGCTGATCTAGGAACTCGTAGCATCACTGTATGTGGCGTCCTTCACTGTTATCTCTCACAGTTGTTAGTCTGACCTGGGCACTCGTAGCATCACTGTATATGGCGTCCTTCTCTGTCATCTCTCACAGTTGTTTGGCTGACCTAGGCACTCGTAACATCACTGTATATGGCGTCCTTCTCTGTCATCTCTCACATTTGTTTGACTGACCTAGGCACTCGTAGCATCACTGTATATGGCGTCCTTCAGTGTCATCTCTCACAGTTGTTTGGCTGTCCTGGGCACTCGTAGCATCACTTTATATGGCGTCCTTCTCTGTTATCTCTCACAGTTGTTTGGCTGACCTAGGCACTCGTAACATCACTGTATATGGCGTCCTTCACTGTCATCTTTCACAGTTGTTTGGCTGACCTGGGCACTCGTAGCATCACTGTATATGGCGTCCTTCTCTGTCATCTCTCACAGTTGTTTTGCTGACCTCGGCACTCGTAG
Source organism: Paraescarpia echinospica (assembly GCA_020002185.1). Classification (NCBI taxonomy): domain Eukaryota; kingdom Metazoa; phylum Annelida; class Polychaeta; order Sabellida; family Siboglinidae; genus Paraescarpia; species Paraescarpia echinospica. The sequence continues at coordinate 15,724 of JAHLWY010001090.1, forward strand.
CATCACTTTATGTGGCGTCCTTCACTGTCATCTCTGACAGTTGTTTGGCTGATCTGGGCACTCGTAGCATCACTGTATATGGCGTCCTTCTCTGTCATCTCTCACAGTTGTTAGGCGGACCTGGGCACTCGTAACATCACTGTATATGTCGTCCTTCTCTGTCATCTCTCGGTTGTTTGGCTGACCTGGGCACTCGTAACATCACTGTATATGGCGTCCTTCTCTGTCATCTCTCATTTGTTTGGCTGACCTGGGCCCTCGTAACATCACTGTATATGGTATCCTTGTCTGTCATCTCTCGGTTGTTTGGCTGACCTGGGCACTCATAAACACAACTGTGAAACGAGGAATCTCTCACAGTTGTTTGGCTGACCTAGACATTCGTAGCATCACTGTATATGGCGTCCTTCTCTGTCATCTCTCACAGTTGTATGGCTGACCTAGACATTCGTAGCATCACTGTATATGGCGTCCTTCTCTGTCATCTCTCAGTTGTTTGGCTGACCTTGGCACTCGTAGCATCACTGTATACGGCGTCCTTCTCTGTCATGTCTCACAGTTGTTTGGCTGATCTAGGGACTCGTAGCAACACTGTATATGGCGTCCTTCTCTGTCTTTTCTCACAGTTGTTTGGCTGAACTAGGCACTCGTAGCATCTCTGTATATGGCGTCCTTCTCTGTCATCTCTCACAGTTGTTTGGCTGATCTAGGAACTCGTAGCATCACTGTATATGGCGTCCTTCTCTATCATCTCTCACAGTTGTTTGGCTGACCTGGGCACTCGTAGCATCACGGTATATGGCGTCCTTCTCTGTCATCTCTCTCAGTTGTTTGGCTGACCTGGGGACTCGTAGCATCACTGTATGCGGCGTCCTTCTCTGTCATCTCTCACAGTTTCTTGGCTGACCTAGGCACTCGTAGCATCACTGTATATGGCGTCCTTCACTGTCATCTCTCACGGTTGTTTGGCTGACCTGGGCACTCGTAACATCACTGTATATGGCGTCCTCCTCTGTCATCTCTCACAGTTGTTTGGCTGAACTGGGCTCTCGTAGCATCACTGTATGTGGCGTTCTTCTCTGTCATCTCTAACAGTTGTTTGGCTGACCTGGGCACTCGTAGCATCACAGTATATGGCGTCCTTCTCTATCTTCTCTAACAGTTGTTTGGCTGACCTGGGCCCTCGTAACATCACTGTATATGGCGTCCTTCTCTGTCATCTCTCACATTTGTTTGGCTGACCTAGGCACTCGTAGCATCACTGTATATGGCGTCCTTCAGTGTCATCTCTCACAGTTGTTTGGCTGACCTGGGCACTCGTAGCATCACTGTATATGGCTTCCTTTTCTGTCATCTCTCACGGTTGTTTGGCTGACCTGGACACTCGTAACATCACTGTATATAGCGTCCTTCTCTGTCATCTCTCACAGTTGTTTGGCTGACCTAGGCACTCGTAACATCACTGTATATGGCGTCCTTCACTGTCATCTTTCACAGTTGTTTGGCTGACCTGGGCATTCGTAGCATCACTGTATATGGCGTCCTTCTCTGTCATCTCTCAGAGTTGTTTGGATGATCTAGGGACTCGTAGCATCACTGTATATGGCGTCCTTCTCTATCTTCTCTCACAGTTGTTTTGCTGACATAGGCACTCGTAGCATCACTGTATATGGCGTCCTTCACTGTCATCTCTCACGGTTGTTTGGCTGACCTGGGCACTCGTAACATCACTGTATATGGCGTCTTCCTCTGTCATCTCTCACAGTTGTTTGGCTGAACTGGGCACTCGTAGCATCACTGTATGTGGCGTTCTTCTCTGTCATCTCTAACAGTTGTTTGGCTGACCTGGGCACTCGTAGCATCACAGTATATGGCGTCCTTCTCTATCTTCTCTAACAGTTGTTTGGCTGACCTGGGCCCTCGTAACATCACTGTATATGGCGTCCTTCTCTGTCATCTCTCACATTTGTTTGGCTGAACTAGGCACTCGTAGCATCACTGTATATGGCGTCCTTCACTGTCATCTCTCACAGTTGTTTGGCTGACCAGGGCACTCGTAGCATCACTTTATATGGCGTCCTTCTCTGTCATCTCTCACAGTTGTTTGGCTGACCTAGGCACTCGTAACATCACTGTATATGGCGTCCTTCACTGTCATCTTTCACAGTTGTTTGGCTGACCTGGGCACTCGTAGCATCACTGTATATGGCGTCTTTCTCTGTCATCTCTCACAGTTGTTTTGCTGACCTCGTCACTCGTAGCATCACTTTATGTGGCGTCCTTCACTGTCATCTCTCACAGTTGTTTGGCTGATCTGGGCACTCGTAGCATCACTGTATATGGCGTCCTTCTCTGTCATCTCTCACAGTTGTTAGGCGGACCTGGGCACTCGTAACATCACTGTATATGTCGTCCTTCTCTGCAATGTCATCTCTCGGTTGTTTGGCTGACCTGGGCACTCGTACCATCACTGTATATGGCATCCTTCTCTGTCATCTCTCATTTGTTTGGCTGACCTGGGCACTCGTAGCATCACTGTATTTGGTATCCTTGTCTGTCTTCTCTCGGTTGTTTGGCTGACCTGGGCACTCATAAACACACAACTATGAAACGAGGAATCTCTCACAGTTGTTTGGCTGACCAGGGCACTCGTAGCATCAATGTATATG
>JAHLWY010001091.1:0-29241 GCA_020002185.1 Paraescarpia echinospica
CCATTACAAAGACTACAAAATGATTTCTGCAGAAGTAAAATGTGGATGTTAGTCCTCTAATATAGTCACCTCACAATTAAAATCACCCTGGAATATTCCTAAATTGTTGTATAACAATAAAGCATAGAAGTTAGTCTTGTTAACTAAGGTCACCCTGGGACAGTCCCAAATGATTTCTGTACCAATAAAGTGAAGAAGTAGGTCTAGCTAATACAGTGACCTCACAATGAAGGTCACCTTGGTACAGTCTTAAATTATTTCTGTAGCAGTAACGTGTAGAAGTTAGTCCTACTAATAAGGTCACCTCACAATTAAGGTAACCTGGGTAGTCTGAAATTATCTCTGCACCTGTAAAATGTAGAATAGAGTCACCTCATAATTAAGGTCACCCTGGGAGTGTCCCAAATGATTTATATAACAGTAAAGTGTAGAAAGTTAGTCCTGCTAATTATAGTCACCTCACAGTTAAGGTCAACTTGGTACATTCCCTCATTATTTCTGTACCAGTAAAGTGTAGAAATGAGTACTACTAAAACAGTCACCTGACTATTAAGGACACCCTGGTACAATCCGAAATTATTTCTGTACAGGTAAAATGTAGATATTAGTCCTACTAATACAGTCACCTCACAATTAAGGTCACCTTAGGAGAGTACCAAATTATATTTTTGCACCATAATATGTAGAAGTTATTCCTGCTAATACAATCACCTAACAATTAAAGTCACCTTGGTACAATCACACATTATTTCTGTAGAAGTAAAGTGTAGAAGTTAGTGCTGCTATTTCAGTCACCTCACAATTAAGTTCACCCTAGGACAGAACCAAATGATTTCTGTACCAGTAAAGTGTATACCATTAAAATGTAGAAGTTAGTCCTGCTAATACAGTCAACTCATAATTATGGTCACCTTGGTACAGTCCCTTATTATTTTTGTACCAGTAAAGTGTAGAAATAGGTCCTGCTTAATACATTCACCTGACCAGTACCAAGACGGTACAAAATGATTTCTGCACAAGTAAAATGTTGATGTTAGTACTCTAATATAGTCACCTCAAAATTAAAATCACCCTGGAACATTCCAACATTTTTGTATAACAATAAAGCATAGAAGTTAGTCCTCCTAATTAAGGTCACACTGGGACAGTGCCAAATGATTTCTGTACCAGTAAAGTGTAGAAATAAGTCCTGCTAATACATTCACCTGACCATTACCAAGACAGTACAAAATGATTTCTGCACAAGTAATTTGTGGTTGTTAGTCCTCTAATATAGTCAACTCACAAATAAAATCACCCTGGAACATTCCAAATTTTTTTATAACAATAAAGCATAGATAAATAAAGTGTAGAAATTAGGCCTGCTAATACAGTCACCTGAATATTAAGGACACCCTGGTACAGTCAGAAATTATTTTTGTAACAATAAAATGCAGAAGTTAGTCCTACTAATACAGTCATCTAACAATTAAGGTCACCTTGGTACAGTGACACATTATTTCTGTAATAATGTGTAGAATTTACTCCTTGTAAACCAGTCACCTCACAATTAAGGTCACCCTAAGAGAGTACCAAATTATTTCTGCACCAGGAAGGTGAGGAAGTTATTCCTGATAATACAGTCACCTCACAAATAAAGACACCTTGGTACAATCCTACATTATTTCTGTACCAGTAGAGTGTAGGAAATTAGTTCTGCTGATACGTCACCTCACAAATCAGGTCACTTTGTTACAATCCCACATTATTTTTGTACCACTAAAGTGTAGAAGTTAGTCCTGCTAATACAATCACCTCATAATTATGGTCACCCTGGGAAGTCCCAAATTATTTATGTACCAGTAAAGTGTATAAATTAATCCTGCTAATACAGTCACTTGACTATTAAGGTCACCATGGTACAGTCCCAAATTATTTATGTACCAGTGAAATGTAGAAGTTAGTCCTGTAAAGTGTATAAGATAGTCGTTCTAATAGTCACCTCACAATTAAGGTTACCAATGCACAGTCTGAAATTACTTCTGTACCAGTAAAGTGTAGAAATTAGGCCTGCTAATACAGTCACCTGACTATTAAGGACACCTTGGTACCCTCCGAAATTATTTCTGTAACAACAAAATGTAGAAGTTAGCCATACTAATAAAGTCATCTCACAGTTGAGGTCACCTTCGTACTGTCCCACATTATTTTTGTAACAGTAGAGTGTAGGAAGTTAGTTCTGCTGATACAGTCACCTCACAAATCAGGTCACTTTGGTACAATCCCACATTATTTATGTACCACTAAAGTGTAGAAGTTAGTCCTGCTAATACAGTCACATCACAATTAAGGTCACCCAAAGACAGAAACAAATGATTTCTGTACATGTAAATTGTAGAATTTAGTCTTGGTAACACAGTTACCTCACAATTAAGGTCACCATGGTACAGTGACACATTACTTCTGTAATAATAAAATGTAGAATTTACCCTTTGTAAAACAGACACCTCACAATTAAGGTCACCCTAAGAGAGTACCAAATTATTTCTGCACCAGGAAGGTGAGAAAGTTATTCCTGATAATACAGTCACCTCACAAATAAAGACACCTTGGTACAATCCTACATTATTTCTGTACCAGTAGAGTGTAGGAAATTAGTTCTGCTGATACAGTCACCTCACAAATCAGGTCACTTTGGTACAATCCCACATTATTTTTGTACCACTAAAGTGTAGAAGTTAGTCCTGCTAATACAATCATTTCATAATTAAGGTCACCCTGGGAGAGTCCCAAATTATTTATGTACCAGTAAAGTGTATAAATTAATCCTGCTAATACAGTCACTTGACTATTAAGGTCACCATGGTACAGTCCCAAATTATTTATGTACCAGTAAAATGTAGAAGTTAGTCCTGCTAATACAGTTACCTCACAATTAAGTTCACCCAAAGACAGTACCAAATGATTTCTGTACAAGAAAAGTGTAGATGTTAGTCCTGCTAATACAGTCACCTCACAATTAAGGTCATCCTAGGACTGTACCAAATGATTTCTGTACCAGTAAAGTGTGGAAGTTAGTCCTGCTAATATAGTCACCTCACAATTAAAGTCACCCTGGAACAGTCCCAAAATATGTCTGTACCACTAAAGCATAGAAGTTAGACCTGTTAACTTAGGTCACCCTGGGATAGTCCCAAATGATTTCTGTACCAATAAAGTGAAGAAGTTATTCTAGCTAATACAGTAACCTCACAATAAAGGTCACCTTGCTACAGTCTGAAATTATTTCTCTAGCAGTAACGTGTAGAAGTTAGTCCTGCTAATAAGGTCACCTCACAATTATGGTCACCTTGGTAGTCTTAAATTATTTCTACACCAGTAAAATGTAGAAGTATACTGCTGCTAATAGAGTCACCTCATGATTAAGGTCACCCTGGGAGTGTCCCAAATTATTTATGTAACAGTAAAGTGTAGAAAGTTAGTCCTGCTAATATAGTCACCTCACAATTAAGGTCACCTTGAAACAGTCCCTCATTATTTCTGTACCAGTAAATGTAGAAATTAGTACTATCAAAACAGTCACCAGACTATTAAGGACACCCTGGTACAATCCCAAATTATTTATGTACAGGTAAAATGTAGAAATTAGTCCTACTAATACAGACACCTTACAAATAAGGTCACCCTAGGAGATTACCAAATTATTTTTGCAAAAGTAAGGTGTAGAAGTTAGTCCTGCTAATACAATCACCTAAAAATTAAGGTCACCTTGCTACAATCACTCATTATTTCTTTACAAGTAAAGTGTAGAAGTTAGTGCTGCTAATACAGTCACATCACAATTAAATTCACCCTAGGACAGAACTAAATGATTTGTGTACCAGTAAAGTGTATACCATTAAAATGTAGAAGTTAGTCCTGCTAATACAGTCACCTCATAATTAAGGTCACCTTGGTACAGTCCCTTATTATTTTTGTACCTGTAAAGTGTAGAAATAGGTCCTGCTAATACATTCACCTGACCATTACAAAGACAGTACAAAATGATTTCTGCAGAAGTAAAATGTGGATGTTAGTCCTCTAATATAGTCACCTCACAATTAAAATCACCCTGGAATATTCCTAAATTTTTGTATAACAATAAAGCATAGAAGTTAGTCCTGTTAACTAAGGTCACCCTGGGACAGTCCCAAATGATTTCTGTACCAATAAAGTGAAGAAGTTAGTCCTGCTACTACATTCACCTCACAATTAACGTCATCTTGGTAGTCAGAAATAATTTCTACACCACAAAAATGTAGGATACTCCTGCTAATAGAGTCACCTCATAATTAAGGTCACCCTAGGAGTGTCCCAAATAATTTATGTAACAGTAAAGTGTAGAAAGTTAGTCCTGCTAATATAATCACCTCACAATTAAGGTCACCTTGGTACAGCCCCTCATTATTTCTGTACCAGTAAAGTGTAGAAATTAGTATTACTAAAACAGTCACCTGACTATTAATGACACCCTGGTACAGTCCGAAATTATTTCTGTACAGGTAAAATGTAGAAATTAGTCCTACTAATACAGTCACCTCACAATTAAGGTCACCTTGGTAGTCTGAAATTAGTTCTACAGCAGTAAAATGTGGAAGTTAGTCCTGCTAATACAGTCACCTCACAATTAAGATAACCCTGGGACAGTCCAAAATTATTTCTGTACCAGTATAGTGTGGAAGTTATTCCTCCTAATACAGTCACCTCACAATTAAGGTCACTTATCTGTTGCTGTGTATTTGTTGTTCTACCTTCTGCACCAGTCACTTGGGAATCAAGACAAAGAACCTCTCCTGAAACAGAAATGCATTTTCTATCAATGCCAATCTAATGCACATGCATGGATCATCATATCTGAAAAGTATGTCTAAAAAGTCTAAAACTTTTTTTATAAAAGCGATTTAGTTTTACTTAATTCCTGAGGCTTGATAATAGTTTACTTTTTCCAGTATATTTGTATTATATAGATGCTATCAATGACATATATTCAAATAATATATCAAGTAACGGAGCATGTATCTTTTAAAGATGGCTTACATATGTTCTATCAGTGGCAAATAATAAAAGTGGTTAATGACACATGGTTTCTACATTTTGCAAAAAATGATAGAGTTATTGCCTCACAATTAAGGTCACCCTAGGACAGTATCAAAAGATTTATGTACCAGTAAAATGTAGAAGTTAGTTCAGATAATACAGTCACCTCATAGTTACGGTCACCCTGGGAGAGTCCCAAATTAGTTATGTAACAATAAAATGTAGAAAGTTAGTACTGCTAATACAGTCACCTCACAATTAAGGTTACTTATCTGTTGCTGTGTGTTTGTTGGTCTACCTTCTGCACCAGTCACTCGGGAATCAAGTCCACGAACCTCTCCTGACACAGAAATGCATTTTCTACCAATGTCCATCTAATGCACATGCATGGATCATCAAAACTGAAAAGTATGTCCAAAAAGTCTATTACATTTATTATAAAGGCGATTTAGTTTTATTTAATTAATGAGGCTTTATAATAATTTATTTTTTCCAGTATACCTGTATTATATAGATGATATAAATGACAGAAATTCAAATAATATATGGAGTAACAGAGCATGTAACTTTTAAAGATGGCTTACATATGTTCTGTCAGTGGCAAATGGTACAACTGGTTAATGACAGATGTTTCTACATTTTGTTAAAAATGATGTTTAGAGATATTGCCTAAGAAATAAACGTCACCCATGGACAGTACCAAATGATTTATGTACCAGTAGAGTGTAGAAGTTAGTCCTACTAATACAGTCACCTCACAATTAAGGTCACCGAGGTACAGTCTGAAATTATTTATGTAACAGTAGAATGTAGAAATTAGTCCTGCTAATACAGTCACCTGTCTACTAAGGTCATCTTGGTACAGTAACAAATTATTTCTGTACCAGTAAAATGTAGAAGTTAGTCCTGCTAATACAGTCACCTCACAATTAAGGTCACCTTGGAACAGTCCCACATTATTTCTGTACCAGTAAAGTGTAGAAGTTAGTCCTGCTAATGCAGTCACCTCACAAATAAAGTCACCCTAGGAGAGTACCAAATTATTTCTGCACCAGTAAGGTGTGGCAGTTAGTCCTGCTAATATAGTCAAATTAAAATTAAGGTCACCTTGTAACAGTCCCTCATTATTTCTGTACCAGTAAAGTGTAGAAGTTATTCCTGCTACTACAGTCACCTCACAATTAAGATCACCCAAAGACAGTACTAAATAATTTGTGTACCAATAAAGTGTAGAAGTTAGTCCTGTCAATATAGTCACCTCACAAATAAGGTCACCTTGGTACAGTCTAACATTATTTCTATACGAGTAAAGTGTAGAAGTTAGTCCTGGTAATGCAGTCACCTCACAATTAAAGTCACCCTAGGAGAGTACCAAATTATTTCTGTACCAGTAACGTATGGCAGTTAGTCCTGCTAATATAGTCACATTACAATTAAGGTCACCTTGTAACAGTCCCTCATTATTTCTGTACCACTAAAGTGTAGAAGTTATTCCTGCTACTACAGTCACCTCACAATTAAGGTCACCCAAAGACAGTACTAAATAATTTGTGTACCAATAAAGAGTAGAAGTTAGTCCTGTTAATACAGTCACCTCACAATTAAGGTCACCTTGGTACAGTCCCACGTTATTTCTGTACCAGTAAAGTGTAGAAATTGGTCCTGTTAATACAGTCACCTCCCAAGTAAGGTCACCCTAGGAGAGAACAAAATTATTTCTGCACAAGTAAAGTGTGGATGTTATTCCTGCTAATACTTTCACCTCACAATTAAAGTCACCTTGGAACAGTCCCAAAATATGTCTGTACCACTAAAGCATAGGAGTTAGTCCTGTTAATTAATGTCACCCTGGGACAGTCCCAGATTATTTCTGTATGAATAAAGTGAAGAAGTTAGTCTAGCTAATACAGTGACCTCATAATGAAGGTCACCTTGGTACAGTCTGAAATTATTTATGTAGCAGTAACGTGTAGAAGTTAGTACTGTTCATTAAGGTCACCATGGTACAGTCCCAAATTATTTCAGTACCAGTAAAATGTAGAAGTTAGTCCTGCTAATACAGTCATCTCACAATTACGGTCACCCAAATACAGTACCAAATGATTTCTGTACATGTAAAGTGTAGAATTTAGTCCAGGTAATACAGTTACCTCACAATTAAGGTCACTTATCTGTTGCTGTGTATTTGTTGTTCTACCTTCTGCACCAGTCACTTGGGAATCAAGACAAAGAACCTCTCCTGAAACAGAAATGCATTTTCTATCAATGCCAATCTAATGCACATGCATGGATCATCATATCTGAAAAGTATGTCTAAAAAGTCTAAAACGTTTTTTTATAAAAGCGATTTAGTTTTACTTAATTCCTGAGGCTTGATAATAGTTTACTTTTTCCAGTATATTTGTATTATATAGATGCTATCAATGACATATATTCAAATAATATATCAAGTAACGGAGCATGTATCTTTTAAAGATGGCTTACATATGTTCTATCAGTGGCAAATAATAAAAGTGGTTAATGACACATGGTTTCTACATTTTGCAAAAAATGATAGAGTTATTGCCTCACAATTAAGGTCACCCTAGGACAGTATCAAAAGATTTATGTACCAGTTAAATGTAGAAGTTAGTTCAGATAATACAGTCACCTCATAGTTACGGTCACCCTGGGAGAGTCCCAAATTAGTTATGTAACAATAAAATGTAGAAAGTAAGTACTGCTAATACAGTCACCTCACAATTAAGGTTACTTATCTGTTGCTGTGTGTTTGTTGGTCTACCTTCTGCACCAGTCACTCGGGAATCAAGTCCACGAACCTCTCCTGACACAGAAATGCATTTTCTACCAATGTCCATCTAATGCACATGCATGGATCATCAAAACTGAAAAGTATGTCCAAAAAGTCTATTACATTTATTATAAAGGCGATTTAGTTTTATTTAATTCATGAGGCTTTATAACAATTTATTTTTTCCAGTATACCTGTATTATATAGATGATATAAATGACAGAAATTCAAATAATATATGGAGTAACAGAGCATGTAACTTTTAAAGATGGCTTACATATGTTCTGTCAGTGGCAAATGGTACAACTGGTTAATGACAGATGTTTCTACATTTTGTTAAAAATGATGTTTAGAGATATTGCCTAAGAAATAAACGTCACCCATGGACAGTACCAAATGATTTATGTACCAGTAGAGTGTAGAAGTTAGTCCTACTAATACAGTCACCTCACAATTAAGGTCACCGAGGTACAGTCTGAAATTATTTATGTAACAGTAGAATGTAGAAATTAGTCCTGCTAATACAGTCACCTGTCTACTAAGGTCATCTTGGTACAGTAACAAATTATTTCTGTACCAGTAAAATGTAGAAGTTAGTCCTGCTAATACAGTCACCTCACAATTAAGGTCACCTTGGAACAGTCCCACATTATTTCTGTACCAGTAAAGTGTAGAAGTTAGTCCTGCTAATGCAGTCACCTCACAAATAAAGTCACCCTAGGAGAGTACCAAATTATTTCTGCACCAGTAAGGTGTGGCAGTTAGTCCTGCTAATATAGTCAAATTAAAATTAAGGTCACCTTGTAACAGTCCCTCATTATTTCTGTACCAGTAAAGTGTAGAAGTTATTCCTGCTACTACAGTCACCTCACAATTAAGATCACCCAAAGACAGTACTAAATAATTTGTGTACCAATAAAGTGTAGAAGTTAGTCCTGTCAATATAGTCACCTCACAAATAAGGTCACCTTGGTACAGTCTAACATTATTTCTATACGAGTAAAGTGTAGAAGTTAGTCCTGGTAATGCAGTCACCTCACAATTAAAGTCACCCTAGGAGAGTACCAAATTATTTCTGTACCAGTAACGTATGGCAGTTAGCCCTGCTAATATAGTCACATTACAATTAAGGTCACCTTGTAACAGTCCCTCATTATTTCTGTACCACTAAAGTGTAGAAGTTATTCCTGCTACTACAGTCACCTCACAATTAAGGTCACCCAAAGACAGTACTAAATAATTTGTGTACCAATAAAGAGTAGAAGTTAGTCCTGTTAATACAGTCACCTCACAATTAAGGTCACCTTGATACAGTCCCACGTTATTTCTGTACCAGTAAAGTGTAGAAATTGGTCCTGTTAATACAGTCACCTCCCAAGTAAGGTCACCCTAGGAGAGAACAAAATTATTTCTGCACAAGTAAAGTGTGGATGTTATTCCTGCTAATACTTTCACCTCACAATTAAAGTCACCCTGGAACAGTCCCAAAATATGTCTGTACCACTAAAGCATAGGAGTTAGTCCTGTTAATTAATGTCACCCTGGGACAGTCCCAGATTATTTCTGTATGAATAAAGTGAAGAAGTTAGTCTAGCTAATACAGTGACCTCATAATGAAGGTCACCTTGGTACAGTCTGAAATTATTTATGTAGCAGTAACGTGTAGAAGTTAGTACTGTTCATTAAGGTCACCATGGTACAGTCCCAAATTATTTCAGTACCAGTAAAATGTAGAAGTTAGTCCTGCTAATACAGTCATCTCACAATTACGGTCACCCAAATACAGTACCAAATGATTTCTGTACATGTAAAGTGTAGAATTTAGTCCAGGTAATACAGTTACCTCACAATTAAGGTCACTTATCTGTTGCTGTGTATTTGTTGTTCTACCTTCTGCACCAGTCACTTGGGAATCAAGACAAAGAACCTCTCCTGAAACAGAAATGCATTTTCTATCAATGCCAATCTAATGCACATGCATGGATCATCATATCTGAAAAGTATGTCTAAAAAGTCTAAAACGTTTTTTTATAAAAGCGATTTAGTTTTACTTAATTCCTGAGGCTTGATAATAGTTTACTTTTTCCAGTATATTTGTATTATATAGATGCTATCAATGACATATATTCAAATAATATATCAAGTAACGGAGCATGTATCTTTTAAAGATGGCTTACATATGTTCTATCAGTGGCAAATAATAAAAGTGGTTAATGACACATGGTTTCTACATTTTGCAAAAAATGATAGAGTTATTGCCTCACAATTAAGGTCACCCTAGGACAGTATCAAAAGATTTATGTACCAGTTAAATGTAGAAGTTAGTTCAGATAATACAGTCACCTCATAGTTACGGTCACCCTGGGAGAGTCCCAAATTAGTTATGTAACAATAAAATGTAGAAAGTAAGTACTGCTAATACAGTCACCTCACAATTAAGGTTACTTATCTGTTGCTGTGTGTTTGTTGGTCTACCTTCTGCACCAGTCACTCGGGAATCAAGTCCACGAACCTCTCCTGACACAGAAATGCATTTTCTACCAATGTCCATCTAATGCACATGCATGGATCATCAAAACTGAAAAGTATGTCCAAAAAGTCTATTACATTTATTATAAAGGCGATTTAGTTTTATTTAATTCATGAGGCTTTATAACAATTTATTTTTTCCAGTATACCTGTATTATATAGATGATATAAATGACAGAAATTCAAATAATATATGGAGTAACAGAGCATGTAACTTTTAAAGATGGCTTACATATGTTCTGTCAGTGGCAAATGGTACAACTGGTTAATGACAGATGTTTCTACATTTTGTTAAAAATGATGTTTAGAGATATTGCCTAAGAAATAAACGTCACCCATGGACAGTACCAAATGATTTATGTACCAGTAGAGTGTAGAAGTTAGTCCTACTAATACAGTCACCTCACAATTAAGGTCACCGAGGTACAGTCTGAAATTATTTATGTAACAGTAGAATGTAGAAATTAGTCCTGCTAATACAGTCACCTGTCTACTAAGGTCATCTTGGTACAGTAACAAATTATTTCTGTACCAGTAAAATGTAGAAGTTAGTCCTGCTAATACAGTCACCTCACAATTAAAGTCACCTTGGAACAGTCCCACATTATTTCTGTACCAGTAAAGTGTAGAAATTAGTCCTGCTAATGCAGTCACCTCACAATTAAAGTCACCCTAGGAGAGTACCAAATTATTTCTGCACCAGTAAGGTGTGGCAGTTAGTCCTGCTAATATAGTCAAATTAAAATTAAGGTCACCTTGTAACAGTCCCTCATTATTTCTGTACCAGTAAAGTGTAGAAGTTATTCCTGCTACTACAGTCACCTCACAATTAAGGTCACCCAAAGACAGTACTAAATAATTTGTGTACCAATAAAGTGTAGAAGTTAGTCCTGTTAATACAGTCACCTCACAATTAAGGTCACCTTGGTACAGGCTGAAATTATTTATGTACCAGTAGAATGTAGAAATTAGTCCTACTAATACAGTCACCTGTCTATTAAGGTCATCCTGGTACAGTCCCACATTATTTCTGTACCAGTAAAGTGTAGAAGTTAGTCCTGTCAATATAGTCACCTCACAAATAAGGTCACCTTGGTACAGTCTAACATTATTTCTATACGAGTAAAGTGTAGAAGTTAGTCCTGGTAATGCAGTCACCTCACAATTAAAGTCACCCTAGGAGAGTACCAAATTATTTCTGCACCAGTAAGGTATGGCAGTTAGTCCTGCTAATATAGTCACATTACAATTAAGGTCACCTTGTAACAGTCCCTCATTATTTCTGTACCACTAAAGTGTAGAAGTTATTCCTGCTACTACAGTCACCTCACAATTAAGGTCACCCAAAGACAGTACTAAATAATTTGTGTACCAATAAAGAGTAGAAGTTAGTCCTGTTAATACAGTCACCTCACAATTAAGGTCACCTTGGTACAGTCCCACATTATTTCTGTACTAGTAAAGTGTAGAAATTGGTCCTGCTAATACAGTCACCTCCCAAGTAAGGTCACCCTAGGAGAGAACAAAATTATTTCTGCACAAGTAAAGTGTGGATGTTATTCCTGCTAATACTTTCACCTCACAATTAAAGTCACCCTGGAACAGTCCCAAAATATGTCTGTACCACTAAAGCATAGGAGTTAGTCCTGTTAATTAATGTCACCCTGTGACAGTCCCAGATTATTTCTGTATGAATAAAGTGAAGAAGTTAGTCTAGCTAATACAGTGACCTCATAATGAAGGTCACCTTGGTACAGTCTGAAATTATTTATGTAGCAGTAACGTGTAGAAGTTAGTACTGTTCATTAAGGTCACCATGGTACAGTCCCAAATTATTTCAGTACCAGTAAAATGTAGAAGTTAGTCCTGCTAATACAGTCATCTCACAATTACGGTCACCCAAATACAGTACCAAATGATTTCTGTACATGTAAAGTGTAGAATTTAGTCCAGGTAATACAGTTACCTCACAATTAAGGTCACCTTGGTAGTCTGAAATTATTTTTGCCCCAGTAAGTTGTAGAAGTTAGTCCTGCTAATACAATCACCTCATAATTAAGGTCACACTGGGAGAGTCCAAAATTATTTATTTACCAGGAAAGTATAGAAATTAATTCTGCTAATACAGTCACTTGACTACTAAGGTCACCCTAGGACACAACCAAATGATTTCTGTACCAGTAAAGTGTATACCATTAAAATGTAGAAGTTAGTCCTGCTAATACAGTCACCTCATAATTAAGGTCACCTTGGTACAGTCCCTTATTATTTCTGTACCAGTAGTGTAGAAATAGATCCTGATAATACATTCACCTGACCATTACCAAGACAGTACAAAATGATTTCTGCACAAGTAAAATGTGGATATTAGTCCTGCTAATACAGTCACCTCACAATTAAAATCACCCTTGAACATTCCAAAATGTTTCTATAACAATAAAGCATAGAAGTTAGTCCTGCTAATTAAGGTCACACTAGGATAGTACCAAATGATTTCTGTACCAGAAAAGTGCAGAAGTTAGTCCCGTTAATTCAGTCACCTCACAATTAAGGTCACCTTCGTACAGTCCCTCATTATTTCTGTACCTGTAAAGTGTATAAGATAGTCGTTCTAATAGTCACCTCACAATTAAGTCGTTCTAATAGTCACCTCACAATCACAAATAACTTGTGCAGAAATCATTTTGTACTGTCTTGGTAATGGTCAGGTGATTGTAATTCAGTCACCTCACAATTAAGGTCACCTTCGTACAGTCCCTCATTATTTCTGTACCTGTAAAGTGTATAAGATAGTCGTTCTAATAGTCACCTCACAATTAAGGTTACCAATGCACAGTCTGAAATTACTTCTGTACCAGTAAAATGTAGAAATTAGGCCTGCTAATACAGTCACCTGACTATTAAGGACACCCTGGTGCACTCCGAAATTATTTCTGTAACAACAAAATGTAGAAGTTAGCCATACTAATACAGTCATCTCACAGTTGAGGTCACCTTTGTACTGTCCCACCTTATTTTTGTAACAGTAGAGTGTAGGAAGTTAGTTCTGCTGATACAGTCACCTCACAAATCAGGTCACTTTGGTACAATCCCACATTATTTCTGTACCAGTAAATTGTAGAAATTAGTTCTGCTAATACAGTCACATCACAATTAAGGTCATCCAAAGACAGAAACAAATGATTTCTGTACATGTAAAGTGTAGAATTTAGTCTTGGTAATACAGTTACCTCACAATTAAGGTCACCATGGTACAGTGACATTATTTCTGTAATAATAAAGTGTAGAATTTACCCCTTGTAAAACAGTCACCTCACAATTAAGGTCACCCTAAGAGAGTACCAAATTATTTCTGCACCAGGAAGGTGAGGAAGTTATTACTGATGTTACAGTCACCTCACAAATAAAGACACCTTGGTACTATCCTACATTATTTTTGTACCAGTAAAGTGTAGAAGTTAGTCCTGCTAATACAGTCACCTCATAATTAAGGTCACCCTGGGAGATTGCCAAATTATTTATGTACAAGTAAAGTGTAGAAATTAATCCTGCTAATACAGTCACTTGACTATTAAGGTCAACATGGTACAGTCCCAAATTATTTCTGTACCAGTAAAATGTAGAAGTTAGTCCTGCTAATACAGTGACCTCACAATTAAGTTCACCCAAAGACAGTACCAAATGATTTATGTACAAGAAAAGTGTAGATGTTAGTCCTGCTAATACAGTCACCTCACAATTAAGGTCATCCTAGGACTGTACCAAATGATTTCTGTACCAGTAAAGTGTGGAAGTTAGTCCTGCAAATACAGTCACCTCATATTTAAGGCCACCTTGGTACAGTGCCTTATTATTTCTGTACCAGTAAAGTGTAGAAATAGATCCTGCTAATACATTCACCTGACCATTACCAAGACAGTACAAAATGATTTCTGCACAAGTAAAATGTGGATGCCAGTAAAGTGTAGAAGTTAGTCCTGCTAATACATTCACCTCATAATTAAGGTCACCTTCGTACAGACCTACATTATTTTTGTACCAGTAGAGTGTTGGAAGTTAGTTCTGCTGATACAGTCACCTCACAAATCAGGTCACTTTTGTACAATCCCACATTATTTCTGTAGCAGTAAAGTGTAGAAGTTAGTCCTGCTAATAAGGTCACCTCACAATTAAGGTCACCTTGGTAGTCTGACATTATTTCTACACCAGTAAAATGTAGAAGGATACTGCTGCTAATAGAGTCACCTCATAATTAAGGTCACCATGGGAGTGTCCCAAATTATTTATGTAACAGTAAAGAGTAGAAAGATAGTCCTGCTAATAAAGTCACCTCACAATTAAGGTCACCTTAAAACAGTCCCTCATTATTTCTGTACCAGTAAAGTGTAGAAATTAGCACTACTAAAACAGTCACCTGACTATTAAGGACACCCTGGTACAATCCCAAATTATTTATGTACAGGTAAAATGTAGAAATTAGTCCTACTAATACAGACACCTTACAAATAAGGTCACCCTAGGAGATTACCAAATTATTTTTGCAAAAGTAAGGTGTAGAAGTTAGTCCTGCTAATACAATCACCTAAAAATTAAGGTCACCTTGCTACAATCACTCATTATTTCTTTACAAGTAAAGTGTAGAAGTTAGTGCTGCTAATACAGTCACCTCACAATTAAATTCACCCTAGGACAGAACTAAATGATTTGTGTACCAGTAAAGTGTATACCATTAAAATGTAGAAGTTAGTCCTGCTAATACAGTCACCTCATAATTAAGGTCACCTTGGTACAGTCCCTTATTATTTTTGTACCTGTAAAGTGTAGAAATAGGTCCTGCTAATACATTCACCTGACCATTACAAAGACAGTACAACATGATTTCTGCAGAAGTAAAATGTGGATGTTAGTCCTCTAATATAGTCACCTCACAATTAAAATCACCCTGGAATATTCCTAAATTTTTGTATAACAATAAAGCATAGAAGTTAGTCCTGTTAACTAAGGTCACCCTGGGACTGTCCCAAATGATTTCTGTACCAATAAAGTGAAGAAGTTAGTCTAGCTAATACAGTGACCTCACAATGAAGGTCACCTTGGTACAGTCTTAAATTATTTCTGTACCAGTAAAGTGTAGAAATTAGGCCTGCTAATACAGTCACCTGACTATTAAGGACACCTTGGTACCCTCCGAAATTATTTCTGTAACAACAAAATGTAGAAGTTAGCCATACTAATAAAGTCATCTCACAGTTGAGGTCACCTTCGTACTGTCCCACATTATTTTTGTAACAGTAGAGTGTAGGAAGTTAGTTCTGCTGATACAGTCACCTCACAAATCAGGTCACTTTGGTACAATCCCACATTATTTATGTACCAGTAAAGTGTAGAAGTTAGTCCTGCTAATACAGTCACATCACAATTAAGGTCACCCAAAGACAGAAACAAATGATTTCTGCACATGTAAATTGTAGAATTTAGTCTTGGTAACACAGTTACCTCACAATTAAGGTCACCATGTTACAGTGACCCATTATTTCTGTAATAATAAAGGGTAGAATTTACCCCTTGTAAAACAGTCACCTGACAATTAAGGTCACCCTAAGAGAGTACCAAATTATTTCTGCACCAGGAAGGTGAGAAAGTTATTCCTAATAATACAGTCACCTCACAAATAAAGACACCTTGGTACAATCCTACATTATTTCTGTACCAGTAGAGTGTAGGAAATTAGTTCTGCTGATACAGTCACCTCACAAATCAGGTCACTTTGGTACAATCCCACATTATTTTTGTACCACTAAAGTGTAGAAGTTAGTCCTGCTAATACAATCACCTCATAATTAAGGTCTCCCTGGGAGAGTCCCAAATTATTTATGTACCAGTAAAGTGTAGAAATTAATCCTGCTAATACAGTCACTTGACTATTAAGGTCACCATGGTACAGACCAACATTATTTCTGTACCAGTAAAATGTAGAAGTTAGTCCTGCTAATACAGTTACCTCACAATTAAGTTCACCCAAAGACAGTACCAAATCATTTCTGTACAAGAAAAGTGTAGATGTTAGTCCTGCTAATACAGTCACCTCACAATTAAGGTCATCCTAGGACTGTACCAAATGATTTCTGTACCAGTAAAGTGTGGAAGTTAGTCCTGCTAATATAGTCACCTCACAATTAAAGTCACCCTGGAAAAGTCCAAAAATATGTCTGTACCACTAAAGCATAGAAGTTAGACCTGTTAACTAAGGTCACCCTGGGACAGTCCCAAATTATTTCTGTACGAATAAAGTGAAGAAGTTATTCTAGCTAATACAGTGACCTCAAAATGAAGGTCACCTTGCTACTTTCTGAAATTATTTCTGTAGCAGTAACGTGTAGATGTTAGTCCTGCTAATAAGGTCACCTCACAATTATGGTCACCTTGGTAGTCTTAAATTATTTCTACACCAGTAAAATGTAGAAGGATACTGCTGCTAATAGAGTCACCTCATAATTAAGGTCACCCTGGGAGTGTCCCAAATTATTTATGTAACAGCAAAGTGTAGACAGTTAGTCCTGCTAATATAGTCACCTCACAATTAAGGTCACCTTGAAACAGTCCCTCATTATTTCAGTACCAGTAAAGTGTAGAAATTAGTACTATCAAAACAGTCACCAGACTATTAAGGACACCCTGGTACAGTCCGAAATTATTTGTGTAGAGGTAAAATGTAGAAATTAGTCCTACTGATACAGTCACCTCACAATTAAGGTCACCCTAGGAAAGTACCAAATTATTTTCGCACCAGTAACGTGTAGAAGTTAGTCCTGCTAATTAAGGTCACACTGGGACAGTATCAAATTATTTCTGTACCAGTAAAGTGCAGAAGTTAGTCTAGCTAATACAGTGACCTCACAATGAAGGTCACCTTTGTACAGTCTGAAATTATTTCTGTAGCAGTAACGTGTAGAAGTTAGTCCTGCTAATACAGTCATCTCACAATTAAGGTCACCCAAAGACAGTACCAAATTATTTCTGTACATGTAAAGTGTAGAATTTAGTCCTGGTAATACAGTTACCTCACAATTAAGGTCACCTTACTAGTCTGAAATTATTTCTATACCAGTAAAATGTAGAAGGATACTCCTGCTAGTAGAATCACCTCATAAATAAGGTCACCCTGGGAGTGTCCAAAATTATTTTTGCACCAGTAAGGTGTAGAAGTTAGTCCTGCTAATACAATCACCTAACAATTAAGGTCACCTTGGTACAATCACTCATTATTTCTGTACAAGTAAAGTGTAGAAGTTAGTGTTGCTAATACAGTCACCTCACAATTAAGTTCACCCTAGGACACAAACAAATGATTTCTGTACCAGTAAAGTGTATACCATTAAAATGTAGAAGTTAGTCCTGCTAATACAGTCACCTCATAATTAAGGTCACCTTGGTACAGTCCCTTATTATTTCTGTACCAGTAAAGTGTAGAAATAGATCCTGATAATACATTCAGCTGACCATTACCAAGACAGTATAAAATGATTTCTGCACAAGTAAAATGTGGATGTTAGTACTGCTAATATAGTCACCTCACAATTAAAATCACCCTGGAACATTCAAAAATTGTTCTATAACAATAAAGCATAGAAGTTAGTCCTGCTAATTAAGGTCACACTGGGACAGTACCAAATGATTTCTGTACAAGTAAAGTGCAGAAGTTAGTCCCGTTAATTCAGTCACCTCACAATTAAGGTCACCTCCGTACAGTCTCTCATTATTTCTGTACCAGTAAAGTGTATAAGATAGTCATTCTAATAGTCACCTCACAATTAAGGTTACCAATGCACAGTCTGAAATTACTTCTGGACCAATAAAGTGTAGAAATTAGGCCTGCTAATACAGTCACCTGACTATTAAGGACACCCTATTACAGTCCGAAATTATTTATGTAACAACAAAATGTAGAAGTTAGCCCTACTAATACAGTCATCTCACAGTTAAGGTCACCTTGGTACAATCACTCATTATTTCTGTACAAGTAAAGTGTAGAAGTTAGTGTTGCTAATACAGTCACCTCACAATTAAGTTCACCCTAGGACACAAACAAATGATTTCTGTCCCAGTAAAGTGTATACCATTAAAATGTAGAAATTAGTCCTGCTAATACAGTCACCTCATAATTTAGGTCACCTTGGTACAGTCCCTTATTATTTCTGTACCAGTAAAGTGTAGAAATAGGTCCTGCTAATACATTCACCTGACCATTACCAAGACAGTACAAAATTATTTCTGCACAAGTAAAATGTGGATGTTAGTCCTCTAATATAGTCACCTCATAATTGAAATCACCCTGGAACATTACAAAATTGTTCTATAACAATGAAGCATAGAAGTTAGTCCTGCTAATTAAGGTCACACTGGGACAGTATCAAATTATTTCTGTACCAGTAAAGTGCAGAAGTTAGTCTAGCTAATACAGTGACTTCACAATGAAGGTCACCTTTGTACAGTCTGAAATTATTTATGTAGCAGTAACGTGTAGAAGTTAGTCCTGCTAATACAGTCATCTCACAATTAAGGTCACCCAAAGACAGTACCAAATTATTTCTGTA
The DNA here is from genome assembly GCA_020002185.1 of Paraescarpia echinospica. Lineage (NCBI taxonomy): Eukaryota > Metazoa > Annelida > Polychaeta > Sabellida > Siboglinidae > Paraescarpia > Paraescarpia echinospica. Next base: position 18,970 of record JAHLWY010001091.1, read on the forward strand.
CATGTAAAGTGTAGAATTTAGTCCTGGTAATACAGTTACCTCACAATTAAGGTCACCTTACTAGTCTGAAATTATTTCTACACCAGTAAAATGTAGAAGGATACTCCTGCTAGTAGAATCACCTCATAAATAAGGTCACCCTGGGAGTGTCCAAAATTAGTTTTGCACCAGTAAGGTGTAGAAGTTAGTCCTGCTAATACAATCACCTAACAATTAAGGTCACCTTGGTACAATCACTCATTATTTCTGTACAAGTAAAGTGTAGAAGTTAGTGTTGCTAATACAGTCACCTCACAATTAAGTTCACCCTAGGACACAAACAAATGATTTCTGTACCAGTAAAGTGTATACCATTAAAATGTAGAAGTTAGTCCTGCTAATACAGTCACCTCATAATTAAGGTCACCTTGGTACAGTCCCTTATTATTTCTGTACCAGTAAAGTGTAGAAATAGATCCTTATAATACATTCAGCTGACCATTACCAAGACAGTATAAAATGATTTCTGCACAAGTAAAATGTGGATGTTAGTACTGCTAATATAGTCACCTCACAATTAAAATCACCCTGGAACATTCAAAAATTGTTCTATAACAATAAAGCATAGAAGTTAGTCCTGCTAATTAAGGTCACACTGGGACAGTACCAAGTGATTTCTGTACATGTAAAGTGCAGAAGTTAGTCCCGTTAATTCAGTCACCTCACAATTAAGGTCACCCCCGTACAGTCCTTCATTATTTATGTACCAGTAAAGTGTATAAGATAGTCATTCTAATAATCACCTCACAATTAAGGTTACCAATGCACAGTCTGAAATTACTTCTGGACCAATAAAGTGTAGAAATTAGGCCTGCTAATACAGTCACCTGACTATTAAGGACACCCTATTACAGTCCGAAATTATTTCTGTAACAACAAAATGTAGAAGTTAGCCCTACTAATACAGTCATCTCACAGTTAAGGTCACCTTCGTACTGTCCAACATTATTTTTGTACCAGTAGAGTGTAGGAAGTTAGTTCTGCTGATACAGTCACCTCACAAATCAGGTCACTTTGGTACAATCCCACATTATTTCTGTACCAGTAAAGTGTAGAAGTTAGTCCTGCTAATACAGTCACATCACAATTAAGGTCACCCAAAGACAGAAACAAATGATTTCTGTACATATAAAATGTAGAATTTAGTCTTGGTAATACAGTTACCTCACACTTAAGGTCACTATGGTACAGTGACACATTATTTCTGTAATAATAAAGTGTAGAATTTACCCCTTGTAAAACAGTCACCTCACAATTAAGGTCACCCTAAGAGAGTACCAAATTATTTCTGCACCAGAAAGGTGAGGAAGTTATTCATGATGATACAGTCACCTCACAAATAAAGACACCTTGGTACAATCCTACATTATTTTTGTACCAGTAAAGTGTAGAAGTTAGTCCTGCTAATACAGTCACCTCATAATTAAGGTCACCTTGGGAGAGTCCCAAATTATTTATGTACCAGTAAAGTGTAGAAATTAATCCTGCTAATACAGTCACTTGACTATTAAGGTCACCATGGTACAGTCCAAAATTATTTCTGTACCAGTAAAATGTAGAAGTTAGTCCTGCTAATACAGTCACTTGACTATTAAGGTCACCTTGGTACAATCACTCATTATATCTGTACAAGTAAAGTGTAGAAGTTAGTGCTGCTAATACAGTCACCTCACAATTAAGTTCACCCTAGGACACAACCAAATGATTTCTGTACTAGTAAAGTGTATACCATTAAAATGTAAAAGTCAGTCCTGCTAATACAGTCACCTCATAATTAAGGTCACCTTGGTACAGTGCCTTATTATTTCTGTACCAGTAAAGTGTAGAAATAGATCCTGATAATACATTCACCTGACCATTACCAAGACAGTACAAAATGATTTCTGCACAAGTAAAATGAGGATGTTAGTCCTGCTAATACAATCACCTCACAATTAAAATCAACCTGGAACATTCCAAAATTGTTCTATAACAATAAAGCATAGAAGTTAGTCCTGCTAATTAAGGTCACACTGGGACAGTACCAAATGATTTCTGTACCAGTAAAGTGCAGAAGTTAGTCCCGTTAATTCAGTCACCTCACAATTAAGGTCACCTTCGTACAGTCCCTCATTATTTCTGTACCAATAAAGTGTATAAGATAGTCATTCTAATAGTCACCTCACAATTAAGTTTACCAATGCACAGTCTGAAATTACTTCTGTACCAATAAAGTGTAGAAATTAGGCCTCCTAATACAGTCACCTGACTATTAAGGACACCCTGGTACAGTCCGAAATTATTTCTGTAATAACAAAATGTAGAAGTTAGCCCTACTAATACAGTCATCTCACAGTTAATGTTACGTTCGTACTGTCCCACATTATTTTTGTACCAGTAGAGTGTAGGAAGTTAGTTCTGCTGATACAGTCACCTCACAAATCAGGTCACTTTGGTACAATCCCACATTATTTCTGTACCAGTAAAGTGTAGAAGTTAGTCCTGCTAATACAGTCACATCACAATTAAGGTCACCCAAAGACAGAAACAAATGATTTATGTACATGTAAAGTGTAGAATTTAGTCTTGGTAATACAGTTAAAGCATAGAAGTTAGACCTGTTAACTAAGGTCACCCTGAGACAGTCCCAAATGATTTCTGTACCAATAAAGTGAAGAAGTTATTCTAGCTAATACAGTGACCTCACAATAAAGGTCATCTTGCTACAGTCTGAAATTATTTCTGTAGCAGTAACGTGTAGATGTTAGTCCTGCTAATAAGGTTACCTCACAATTATGGTCACCTTGGTAGTCTTAAATTATTTCTACACCAGTAAAATGTAGAAGGATACTGCTGCTAATAGAGTCACCTCATAATTAAGGTCACCCTGGGAGTGTCCCAAATTATTTATGTAACAGCAAAGTGTAGAAAGTTAGTCCTGCTAATATAGTCACCTCACAATTAAGGTCACCTTGAAACAGTCCCTCATTATTTCTGTACCAGTAAAGTGTAGAAATTAGTACTATCAAAACAGTCACCAGACTATTAAGGACACCCTGGTACAGTCCGAAATTATTTCTGTAGAGGTAAAATGTAGAAATTATTCCTACTGATACAGTCACCTCACAATTAAGGTCACCCTAGGAAAGTACCAAATTATTTTTGCACCAGTAAGGTGTAGCAGTTAGTCCTGCCAATACAATTACCTAAGAATTAAGGTCACCTTGGTACAATCACTCATTATTTCTGTACAAGTAAAGAGTAGAAGTTAGTGCTGCTAATACAGTGACCTCACAATTAAGTTCACCCTAGGACAGAACTAAATTATTTGTGTACCAGTAAAGTGTATACCATTAAAATGTAGAAATTAGTCCTGCTAATACAGTCACCTCATAATTAAGGTCACCTTGGTACAGTCCCTTATTATTTATGTACCAGTAAAGTGTAGAAATAGGTCCTGCTAATACATTCACCTGACCATTACCAAGACAGTACAAAATTATTTCTGCACAAGTAAAATGTGGATGTTAGTCCTCTAATACAGTCAACTCACAATTAAAATCACCCTGGAACATTACAAAATTGTTGTAGAACAATGAAGCATAGAAGTTAGTCCTTCTAATTAAGGTCACACTGGGACAGTCCCAAATGATTTCTGTACCAGTAAAGTGTAGAAGTTAGTCCTGCTAATGCAGTCACCTCACAATTAAAGTCTAGGAGAGTACCAAATTATTTGTGCACCAGTAAGGTGTGTCAGTTAGTCCTGCTAATATAGTCAAATTAAAATTAAGGTCACCTTGTAACAGTCCCTCATTATTTCTGTACCAGTAAAGTGTAGAAGTTATTCCTGCTACTACAGTCACCTCACAATTAAGGTCACCCAAAGACAGTACTAAATAATTTGTGTACCAATAAAGTGTAGAAGTTAGTCCTGTTAATAGTCACCTCACAATTAAGGTCACCTTGGTACAAGCTGAAATTATTTATGTACCAGTAGAATGTAGAAATTAGTCCTACTAATACAGTCACCTGTCTATTAAGGTCATCCTGGTACAGTCCCACATTATTTCTGTACCAGTAAAGTGTAGAAGTTAGTCCTGTCAATATAGTCACCTCACAAATAAGGTCACCTTGGTACAGTCTAACATTATTTCTATACCAGTAAAGTGTAGAAGTTAGTCCTGGTAATGCAGTCACCTCACAATTAAAGTCACCCTAGGAGAGTACCAAATTATTTCTGCACCAGTAAGGTATGGCAGTTAGTCCTGCTAATATAGTCACATTACAATTAAGGTCACCTTGTAACAGTCCCTCATTATTTCTGTACCACTAAAGTGTAGAAGTTATTCCTGCTACTACAGTCACCTCACAATTAAGGTCACCCAAAGACAGTACTAAATAATTTGTGTACCAATAAAGAGTAGAAGTTAGTCCTGTTAATACAGTCACCTCACAATTAAGGTCACCTTGGTACAGTCCCACATTATTTCTGTACTAGTAAAGTGTAGAAATTGGTCCTGCTAATACAGTCACCTCCCAAGTAAGGTCACCCTAGGAGAGAACAAAATTATTTCTGCACAAGTAAAGTGTGGATGTTATTCCTGCTAATACTTTCACCTCACAATTAAAGTCACCCTGGAACAGTCCCAAAATATGTCTGTACCACTAAAGCATAGGAGTTAGTCCTGTTAATTAATGTCACCCTGGGACAGTCCCAGATTATTTCTGTATGAATAAAGTGAAGAAGTTAGTCTAGCTAATACAGTGACCTCATAATGAAGGTCACCTTGGTACAGTCTGAAATTATTTATGTAGCAGTAACGTGTAGAAGTTAGTACTGTTCATTAAGGTCACCATGGTACAGTCCCAAATTATTTCAGTACCAGTAAAATGTAGAAGTTAGTCCTGCTAATACAGTCATCTCACAATTACGGTCACCCAAATACAGTACCAAATGATTTCTGTACATGTAAAGTGTAGAATTTAGTCCAGGTAATACAGTTACCTCACAATTAAGGTCACCTTGGTAGTCTGAAATTATTTTTGCCCCAGTAAGTTGTAGAAGTTAGTCCTGCTAATACAATCACCTCATAATTAAGGTCACACTGGGAGAGTCCAAAATTATTTATTTACCAGGAAAGTATAGAAATTAATTCTGCTAATACAGTCACTTGACTACTAAGGTCACCCTAGGACACAACCAAATGATTTCTGTACCAGTAAAGTGTATACCATTAAAATGTAGAAGTTAGTCCTGCTAATACAGTCACCTCATAATTAAGGTCACCTTGGTACAGTCCCTTATTATTTCTGTACCAGTAGTGTAGAAATAGATCCTGATAATACATTCACCTGACCATTACCAAGACAGTACAAAATGATTTCTGCACAAGTAAAATGTGGATATTAGTCCTGCTAATACAGTCACCTCACAATTAAAATCACCCTTGAACATTCCAAAATGTTTCTATAACAATAAAGCATAGAAGTTAGTCCTGCTAATTAAGGTCACACTAGGACAGTACCAAATGATTTCTGTACCAGAAAAGTGCAGAAGTTAGTCCCGTTAATTCAGTCACCTCACAATTAAGGTCACCTTCGTACAGTCCCTCATTATTTCTGTACCTGTAAAGTGTATAAGATAGTCGTTCTAATAGTCACCTCACAATTAAGTCGTTCTAATAGTCACCTCACAATCACAAATAACTTGTGCAGAAATCATTTTGTACTGTCTTGGTAATGGTCAGGTGATTGTAATTCAGTCACCTCACAATTAAGGTCACCTTCGTACAGTCCCTCATTATTTCTGTACCTGTAAAGTGTATAAGATAGTCGTTCTAATAGTCACCTCACAATTAAGGTTACCAATGCACAGTCTGAAATTACTTCTGTACCAGTAAAATGTAGAAATTAGGCCTGCTAATACAGTCACCTGACTATTAAGGACACCCTGGTGCACTCCGAAATTATTTCTGTAACAACAAAATGTAGAAGTTAGCCATACTAATACAGTCATCTCACAGTTGAGGTCACCTTCGTACTGTCCCACATTATTTTTGTAACAGTAGAGTGTAGGAAGTTAGTTCTGCTGATACAGTCACCTCACAAATCAGGTCACTTTGGTACAATCCCACATTATTTCTGTACTAGTAAAGTGTAGAAGTTAGTCCTGCTAATACAGTCACATCACAATTAAGGTCACCCAAAGACAGAAACAAATGATTTCTGCACATGTAAATTGTAGAATTTAGTCTTGGTAACACAGTTACCTCACAATTAAGGTCACCATGTTACAGTGACCCATTATTTCTGTAATAATAAAGGGTAGAATTTACCCCTTGTAAAACAGTCACCTGACAATTAAGGTCACCCTAAGAGAGTACCAAATTATTTCTGCACCAGGAAGGTGAGAAAGTTATTCCTAATAATACAGTCACCTCACAAATAAAGACACCTTGGTACAATCCTACATTATTTCTATACCAGTAGAGTGTAGGAAATTAGTTCTGCTGATACAGTCACCTCACAAATCAGGTCACTTTGGTACAATCCCACATTATTTCTGTACCAGTAAAGTGTAGAAATTAGTTCTGCTAATACAGTCACATCACAATTAAGGTCATCCAAAGACAGAAACAAATGATTTCTGTACATGTAAAGTGTAGAATTTAGTCTTGGTAATACAGTTACCTCACAATTAAGGTCACCATGGTACAGTGACATTATTTCTGTAATAATAAAGTGTAGAATTTACCCCTTGTAAAACAGTCACCTCACAATTAAGGTCACCCTAAGAGAGTACCAAATTATTTCTGCACCAGGAAGGTGAGGAAGTTATTCCTGATGTTACAGTCACCTCACAAATAAAGACACCTTGGTACTATCCTACATTATTTTTGTACCAGTAAAGTGTAGAAGTTAGTCCTGCTAATACAGTCACCTCATAATTAAGGTCACCCTGGGAGATTCCCAAATTATTTATGTACAAGTAAAGTGTAGAAATTAATCCTGCTAATACAGTCACTTGACTATTAAGGTCAACATGGTACAGTCCCAAATTATTTCTGTACCAGTAAAATGTAGAAGTTAGTCCTGCTAATACAGTGACCTCACAATTAAGTTCACCCAAAGACAGTACCAAATGATTTATGTACAAGAAAAATGTAGATGTTAGTCCTGCTAATACAGTCAACTCACAATTAAGGTCATCCTAGGACTGTACCAAATGATTTCTGTACCAGTAAAGTGTGGAAGTTAGTCCTGCAAATACAGTCACCTCATATTTAAGGCCACCTTGGTACAGTGCCTTATTATTTATGTACCAGTAAAGTGTAGAAATAGATCCTGCTAATACATTCACCTGACCATTACCAAGACAGTACAAAATGATTTCTGCACAAGTAAAATGTGGATGTTAGTCCTGCTAATATAGTCACCTCACAATTAAAATCACCCTGGAACATTCCAAAATTGTTCTATAACAATAAAGCATTGAAGTTATTCGTGCTAATTAAGGTCACACTGGGACAGAACCAAATGATTTCTGTACCAGTAAAGTGCAGAAGTTAGTCTCGTTAATTCAGTCACCTCACAATTAAGGTCACCTCCATACAGTCCCTCATTATTTCTGTACCAGTAAAGTGTATAAGATAGTCATTCTAATAGTCACCTAACAATTAAGGTCACCAATGCACAGTCTGAAATTACTTCTGTACCAATAAAGTGTAGAAATTAGGCCTGCTAATACAGTCACCTGACTATTAAGGACACCCTGGTACAGTCCGAAATTATTTCTGTAACAACAAAATGTAGAAGTTAGCCCTACTAATACAGTCATCTCACAGTTAAGGTCAACTTCGTACTGTCCCACATTATTTTTGTACCAGTAGAGTGTAGGAAGTTAGTTCTGCTGATACAGTCACCTCACAAATCAGGTCACTTTGGTACAATCCCACATTATTTCTGTACCAGTAAAGTGTAGAAGTTAGTCCTTCTAATACAGTCACCTCATAATTAAGGTCACCCTGGGAGAGTCCAACATTATTTATGTAACAGTAAAGTGTAGAAATTAATCCTGCTAATAGTCACTTGACTATTAAGGTCACCATGGTACAGTCCCAAATTATTTCTGTACCAATAAAATGTAGAAGTTAGTCCTGCTAATACAGTCACATCACGAATAAGGTCACCCAAAGACAGAACCAAATGATTTCTGTACATGTAAAGTGTAGAATTTAGTCTTGGTAATACAGTTACCTCACAATTAAGGTCACCATGGTACAGTGACACATTATTTCTGTAATAATAAAGTGTAGAATTTACCCCTTGTAAAACAATCACCTCACAATTAAGGTCACCCTAAGAGAGTACCAAATTATTTCTGCACCAGGAAGGTGAGGGAGTTATTCCTGATGATACAGTCACCTCACAAATAAAGACACCTTGGTACAATCCTACATTATTTTTGTACCAGTAAAGTGTAGAAGTTAGTCCTGCTAATACATTCACCTCATAATTAAGGTCACCTTCGTACAGACCTACATTATTTTTGTACCAGTAGAGTGTTGGAAGTTAGTTCTGCTGATACAGTCACCTCACAAATCAGGTCACTTTTATACAATCCCACATTATTTCTGTAGCAGTAAAGTGTAGAAGTTAGTCCTGCTAATAAGGTCACCTCACAATTAAGGTCACCTTGGTAGTCTGACATTATTTCTACACCAGTAAAATGTAGAAGGATACTGCTGCTAATAGAGTCACCTTATAATTAAGGTCACCGTGGAGTGTCCCAAATTACTTATGTAACAGTAAAGAGTAGAAAGATAGTCCTGCTAATAAAGTCACCTCACAATTAAGGTCACCTTAAAACAGTCCCTCATTATTTCTGTACCAGTAAAGTGTAGAAATTAGCACTACTAAAACAGTCACCTGACTATTAAGGACACCCTGGTACAATCCCAAATTATTTATGTACAGGTAAAATGTAGAAATTAGTCCTACTAATACAGACACCTTACAAATAAGGTCACCCTAGGAGATTACCAAATTATTTTTGCAAAAATAAGGTGTAGAAATTAGTCCTGCTAATACTATCACCTAAAAATTAAGGTCACCTTGCTACAATCACTCATTATTTCTTTACAAGTAAAGTGTAGAAGTTAGTGCTGCGAATACAGTCACCTCACAATTAAATTCATCCTAGGACAGAACTAAATGATTTGTGTACCAGAAAAGTGTATACCATTAAAATGTAGAAGTTAGTCTATACAATTCTCCCTTAATTAAGGTCACCTTGGTACAGTCCCATGTAATATTTTTGTACCTGTAAAGTGTAGAAATGGATTATACTAATACATTCACCTGACCATTACAAAGACAATTTTAAAATGATTTTCTGTGGATGTTGGTCCTCTGTATAGTCACCTCACAATTAAAATCACCCTGGAATATTCCTAAATTTTTGTATAACAATAAAGCATAGAGAGTTGAAAGTCCTGTTAACTAAAGGTCACCCTGGGACAGTCCCAAATGATTCTGTACCAATAAAAGTGAAGAAGTTAGTCTAGCTAAATACAGTGACAGTCCTTGGTACTGATCTCAAATTATTTCTGTACCAGTAAAGTGTAGAAATTAGGCCTGCTAATACAGTCACATGACTATTAAGGACACCTTGGTACACTCCGAAATTATTTCTGTAACAACAAAATGTAAAAGTTAGCCATACTAATAAAGTCATCTCACAGTTGAGGTCACCTTCGTACTGTCCCACATTATTTTTGTAACAGTAGAGGGTAGGAAGTTAGTTCTGCTGATACAGTCACCTCACAAATCAGGTCACTTTGGTACAATCCCACATTATTTCTGTACCAGTAAAGTGTAGAAGTTAGTCCTGCTAATACAGTCACATCACAATTAAGGTCACCCAAAGACAGAAACAAATGATTTCTGTACATGTAAATTGTAGAATTTAGTCTTGTTAACACAGTTACCTCACAATTAAGGTCACCATGGTACAGTGACACATTATTTCTGTAATAATAAAGTGTATAATTTACCCCTTGTAAAACAGTCACCTGACAATTAAGGTCACCCTAAGAGAGTACCAAATTATTTCTGCACCAGGAAGGTGAGAAAGTTATTCCTGATAATACAGTCACCTCACAAATAAAGACACCTTGGAACAATCCTACATTATTTCTGTACCAGTAGAGTGTAGGAAATTAGTTCTGCTGATACAGTCACCTCACAAATCAG
>JAHLWY010001092.1:0-29238 GCA_020002185.1 Paraescarpia echinospica
CGTGCGTAGGAGGCAACGTGAGGGTGAAAGGAGCGACCGTGCATGTCGGATTGGTCGTCCGTGATAATGTGCCGGTTGTAGGCAGTTGGATCGGTCTATTTTAAACAAAGGATGAGAACCATGCATTGTTTAAATTATAAAATGAGAACCACAATGGTAAAATAAAATGATGCATTACAATGGTTGTGAAATAAAATGAGACAAATAAATATGAAAAAATAAAATGAGACATTGTTTAAATGATGAAATAAAATGAGAACCACAATGATAAAATAAAATAATGCATTACAATGGTTGTGAAATAAAATGAGACACAATGATAAAATAAAATGAGACATTGTTTAAATGATGAAATAAAATGAGACATGGTATTTAAACGGTAAAATGCATGCATGCATGCATGCATGCATGCGTACTTAACTGTAGTAAAAATAAAATGAGAGATATGCACGCACACATGCATACACTTACAATTGTTTAAATGGTAAAATAAAATGCATGCATGCAGGCGTAGTTACAACAACTGTTTAAACTGTAAAATATGATGCATTACAATAGTTGTGAAATAAAATGAGACATTGTTTAAACGGTAAAATAAAATGATGCATTGTTTAAATGATGAAATAAAATGAGACATAAACGGTAAAATGCATGCATGCATGCGTACTTAACTGTAGTAAAAATAAAATGAGAGATGCACGTACACATGCACGCACGCGCGTACTTACAATTGTTTAAATGGTAAAATAAGATGCATGCATGCAGGCGTAGTTACAACAACTGTTTAAACGGTAAAATAAAATACATGCAGGCATGCGTACTATTTAAACAGTAAAATACATGCATGCATGCATGCGTACTATTTAAACGGTAAAATACATGCATGTTGTGTACTTACAACAACTGTAGTAAAATGAGAGACATGTACGCGTACTTACAACTGTTTAAATGATAAAATGCATGCATGCATGCATGACGCGTAGTTACAACAACTGTTTAAATGTGTTGGATCTTACCGTGGCGTTGACTTATGTGGTGTGGTCATGTTTGATGAAAAGTTCGGAGCGATGTATAGACGTTGATTGCGCGTGACTGTAAAAGTGTGTATGAAATGTGCGCGCCGTCAAACAGCAGTGGCGGCGGCGCATGACACTACGGCTTATCTTGATTGGAATGTGAACGGAGAACAAAGGATTTTTATAAACGATAAACGAAACGTTAAAATCATGAAATTAAACGTTGTATACGATCCCTGGAGGGTCAGGAAACACGAGATGCAGTGATATTAGAGAAATTTGCTGTAAAAGTCACATTTGACAATGGATGTACTGACGTGAACGCTAACTTTTTTTTTAAAACAAATTCCTCGGTAGACTAGGCGGAATGCGTTGTGACATCTGTTGCGCGTGACTTATCGCGATTGGAATGTGAACGGAGAACAAAGGATTTTTACAAACGATAAACGAGACGTTAAAAGCATGAAACTAAACGTTGTATAGGTTCAGTGTGGAGTCAGGAAACTGGAGATGCATCGATATTAGAGAAATGTGATGTAAAGAGAGATTTAACGGTGAATGTACTGACGTGACCGGAAACTTTTTTCGAAAACAAAATGCCTGGGATAAATTAAGTATGCACGCTGATAATTGAATAAGATAATGGTATTAGTGTGAAGTACGCATGCGCGTTGTTTGGAAAAGTATCAAACGGTTGAGAAAATGCTATATTGTATGACGCTGAAGTTCTAACGTGTATTCTTTCTACAGCAGGCCCTGTCAGCAGCAGCAGCAGCAGCAGCAGCAAAGCCGGTATGCTCGGTCGCTCCCATATCACGGAGTGACCCCCCTCGCCCAATCACTCCACCACCACCACCACCTATCAGCCACGACGCCGATGTCTTCGATGACGACATCAGCCTCGTGTCTCCGTTCTTAAGAAGAGGAAGCAATGGATCGTGGTACACGCCTATCCCACCGACCAAACTATTACACTACCCTGACAGACATCCACACAAGCTAGTGGTGGTAGTTGACTACACTACCCTGATAGACATCATCACAAGCTAGTGGTGGTAAGTTGACTACACTACCCTGACAGACATCCACACAAGCTAGTGGTGGTAAGTTGCCTACACTACCTTGACAGACATCCTCACAAGCAAGTGGTGGTAGTTGACTACACTACCCTGACAGACATCATCACAAGCTAGTGGTGGTAAGTTGACTACACTACCCGGACAGACATCCTCACAAGCTAGTGGTGGTAGTTGACTACACTACCCTGACAGACATCATCACAAGCTAGTGGTGGTAAGTTGACTACACTACCCGGACAGACATTCTCACAAGTTAGTGATGGTAGTTGACTATACTATCCTGGCAGACATCCTCACAAGCTAGTGGTGGTAGTTGACTACACTACCCTGGCAGACATCCCCACAAGCTAGTGGTGGTAGTTGACTACACTACCCTGGCAGACATCCTCACAAGCTAGTGGTGGTAGTTGACTACACTACCCTGGCAGACATACTCATAAGCTAGTGGTGATAGTTGACTACACTACCCTGACAGACATCCTCACAAGTTAGTGATGGTAGTAGACTACACTTCCCTGACAGACATCCTCACAAGCTAGTGGTGGTAGTTGACTACACTACCCTGACAGACATTCTCCCAAGCTAGTGATGGTAGTTGACTACACTACTCTGGCAGACATCCTCACAAGCTAGTGATGGTAGTTGTCTACACTACCCTGACAGACATCACTCACTCCACTGTCTACTACCTACTGACCACTGTCTACTCACTCCACTGCCTACTACCTACTGCCCACTGTCTACTCACTCCACTGTCTACTACCTACTGCCCACTGTCTACTCACTCCACTGTCTACTACCTACTGCCCACTGTCCACTCACTCCACTGTCTACTACCTACTGCCCACTGTCTACTCACTCCACTGTCTACTGCCCACTGTCTACTCACTCCACTGTCTACTACCTACTGTCCACTGTCCACTCACTCCACTGTCTGCTACCTACTGCCCACTGTCTACTCACTCCACTGTCTACTACCTACTGTCCACTCACTCCACTGTCTACTACCTACTGCCACTCCACTTTCTACTGCCTACTGCCCACTGTCTACTCACTCTACTGTCTACTACCAACTGCCCACTGTCCACTCACTCCACTGTCTACTCACTCCACTGCCTACCACCTACTGCCCACTGTCTACTCACTCCACTGTCTACTACCTACTACCCACTGTCCACTGCCTACTGCCCACTGTCTACTAACTCTACTGTCCACTGTCCACTCACTCCACTGTCTACTGCCCACTGTCTACTCACACCACTGTCTACTACCTACTGTCTGTTCACTCCACTGTCTACTACCTACTGCCCACTGTCCACTCACTCCACTGTCTACTGTCCGCTCACTCCACTGTCTACTGCCCACTGTCTACTCACTCCACTGTCTACTACTTACTGCCCACTGTCTACTACCTACTGCCCACTGTCTACTCACTCCACTGTCTACTACCTACTGCCCACTGTCCACTCACTCCACTACTGCCCACTGTCTACTCACTCCACTGTCTACTGCCTACTGCCCACTGTCTACTCACTCTACTGTCTACTACCTACTGCCCACTGTCAACTCACTCCACTGTCTACTACCTACTGCCCACTCACTCCACTGCCTACTACCTACTGCCCGCTGTCTACTCATTCCACTGTCTACTACCTACTGCCCACTGCCTACTCACTCCACTACTGCCCACTGTCTACTCACTCCACTGTCTACTGCCTACTGCCCACTGTCTACTCACTCTACTGTCTACTACCTACTGCCCACTGTCCACTCACTCCACTGTCTACTACCTACTACCCACTGTCTACTCACTCCACTGTCTACTGCCTACTGCCCACTGTCTACTCACTCTACTGTCTACTTCCCACTGTCCACTGTCTACTCACTCTACTGTCTACTGCCCACTGTCTACTCACTCTACTGTCTACTACCTACTACCCACTGTCTACTCACTCCACTGCCTACTACCTACTGCCCACTGTCTACTCACTCCACTTTCTACTGCCTACTGCCCACTGTCTACTCACTCTACTGTCTACTACCAACTGCCCACTGTCCACTCACTCCACTGTCTACTCACTCCACTGCCTACTACCAACTGCCCACTGTCTACTCACTCCACTGTCTACTACCTACTGCCCACTGTCTACTGCCTAATGCCCACTGTCTACTAACTCTACTGCCCACTGTCCACTCACTCCACTGTCTACTGCCCACTGTCTACTCACTCCACTGTCTACTGCCCACTGTCTACTCACTCTACTGTCTACTACCAACTGCCCACTGTCCACTCACTCCACTGTCTACTCACTCCACTGCCTACTACCTACTGCCCACTGTCTACTCACTCCACTGTCTACTACCTACTACCCACTGTCTACTGCCTACTGCCCACTGTCTACTAACTCTACTGTCCACTGTCCACTCACTCCACTGTCTACTGCCCACTGTCTACTCACTCCACTGTCTACTACCTACTGTCTGTTCACTCCACTGTCTACTACCTACTGCCCACTGTCCACTCACTCCACTGTCTACTGTCTACTCACTCCACTGTCTACTGTCTACTCACTCCACTGTCTACTGTCTACTCACTCTATTGTCTACTACCTACTGTCCGCTCACTCCACTGTCTACTACCTACTGCCCACTGTCTACTCATTCCACTGTCTACTGTCTACTGTCTACTCACTCCACTGTCTATTACCTACTGCCCACTGTCTACTCACTCCACTGTCTACTACCTACTGCCCACTGTCTACTCACTCCACTGTCTACTACCTACTGCCCTCTGTCTACTCACTCTACTGTGTTGGGACTCTAACAGTGTCCAGTCACCCCCATACACATATAACATATAGACAGAAGGTTGGGACTCTGACAGGGTCCAGTCACCCCCATACACATATAACATAGAGACGGAAGGTTGGGACTCTGACAGGGTTCAATCACCCCCATACACATATAACATATAGACAGAAGGTTGGGTGTCCTGTCACCCCCATACACATATAACATACAGACGGAAGGTTGGGACTCTGACAGTGTCCAGTTACCCCCATACATGTAGACGGAAGGTTGGCACTCTGACAGTGTCCACTCACCCCCATACACATATAACGTATAGACGGAAGGTTGGGTGTAGGGTTAGATAGAGAGAAAAAGTTGGGGTTAACCTCGCGAAATTCACTCCACTGTCTACTGTCTACTACCTACTGTCTACTCACTCCACTGTCTACTGCCTACTGTCTACTCACTCCACTGTCTACTACCTACTGCCCACTGTCTACTCACTCCACTGTCTACTACCTACTGCCCACTGTCTACTCACTCCACTGTCTACTACCTACTGCCCTCTGTCTACTCACTCTACTGTGTTGGGACTCTAACAGTGTCCAGTCACCCCCATACATATATAACATATAGACAGGAGGTTGGGACTCTGACAGGGTCCAGTCACCCCCATACACATATAACATAGAGACGGAAGGTTGGGACTCTGACAGGATTCAATCACCCCCATACACATATAACATAAAGACAGAAGGTTGGGTGTCCTGTCACCCCCATACACATATAACATACAGACGGAAGGTTGGGACTCTGACAGTGTCCAGTTACCCCCATACACATATAACATGTAGACGGAAGGTTGGCACTCTGACAGTGTCCACTCACCCGCGGCGTTGAGCTACTTCTACGCCAAACGTCGCGTGCTCGACGACGGCGTCTACTACTAAGCTGACACTGTATAAAACAACCTACCTAACATAAGGATCCACTTACCCACCTACCCACCTAAGGGTCACTTTTTTGTCTCTTTTTGTGTGTAAAATAAAAGGTCTAGGGACTTATCGATGGTTCCCAAACGCCCGTAGGTTTGGGTGTGGCAGACAGTGGAGTGAGTGGAGAGTGGGCAGTAGGTAGTATACAGTGGAGTGAGTAGACAGTGGGCAGTAGGTAGTAGACAGTGGAGTGAGTGGACAGTGGACAGTAGGTAGTAGACAGTGGAGTGAGTAGACAGTGGGCAGTAGACAGTGATGAGTAGACAGTGAGCAGTAGGTAGACAGGAGTGAGTGGACAGTGGACAGTAGGTAGTAGACAGTGGAGGAGTAGACAGGTAGGTGTAGAGCCAGTGGAGTGAGGACAGTGGCAGGCAGGCAGGAGTGAGTAGACAGTGGTCAGTAGGTAGTAGACAGTGGAGTGAGTGATGTCTGTCAGGGTAGTGTAGACAACTACCACCACTAGCTTGTGAGGATGTCTGTCAGGGTAGTGTAGTCAACTACCATCACTAGCTTGTGAGGATGTCTGCCAGAGTAGTGTAGTCAACTACCATCACTAGCTTGTGAGAATGTCTGTCAGGGTAGTGTAGTCAACTACCACCACTAGCTTGTGAGGATGTCTGTCAGGGTGGTGTAGTCTACTACCATCACTAACTTATGAGGATGTCTGTCAGGGTAGTGTAGTCAACTATCACCACTAGCTTATGAGTATGTCTGCCAGGGTAGTGTAGTCAACTACCACCACTAGCTTGTGAGGATGTCTGCCAGGGTAGTGTAGTCAACTACCACCACTAGCTTGTGGTGATGTCTGCCAGGGTAGTGTAGTCAACTACCACCACTAGCTTGTGAGGATGTCTGCCAGGATAGTATAGTCAACTACCATCACTAACTTGTGAGAATGTCTGTCCGGGTAGTGTAGTCAACTTACCACCACTAGCTTGTGATGATGTCTGTCAGGGTAGTGTAGTCAACTACCACCACTAGCTTGTGAGGATGTCTGTCAAGGTAGTGTAGGCAACTTACCACCACTAGCTTGTGTGGATGTCTGTCAGGGTAGTGTAGTCAACTTACCACCACTAGCTTGTGATGATGTCTATCAGGGTAGTGTAGTCAACTAACACCACTAGCTTGTGTGGATGTCTGTCAGGGTAGTGTAATAGTTTGGTCGGTGGGATAGGCGTGTACCACGATCCATTGCTTCCTCTTCTTAAGAACGGAGACACGAGGCTGATGTCGTCATCGAAGACATCGGCGTCGTGGCTGATAGGTGGTGGTGGTGGTGGTGGAGTGATTGGGCGAGGGGGGTCACTCCGTGATATGGGAGCGACCGAGCATACCGGCTTTGCTGCTGCTGCTGCTGCTGCTGCTGACAGGGCCTGCTGTAGAAAGAATACACGTTAGAACTTCAGCGTCATACAATATAGCATTTTCTCAACCGTTTGATACTTTTCCAAATAACGCGCATGCGTACTTCACACTAATACCATTATCTTATTCAATTATCAGCGTGCATACTTAATTTAGTAGACAGTGGAGTGAGCGGACAGTAGACAGTGGAGTGAGTGGACAGTGGGCAGTAGGTAGTAGACAGTGGAGTGAACAGACAGTAGGTAGTAGACAGTGGTGTGAGTAGACAGTGGGCAGTAGACAGTGGAGTGAGTGGACAGTGGACAGTGGACAGTAGAGTTAGTAGACAGTGGGCAGTAGGCAGTGGACAGTGGGTAGTAGGTAGTAGACAGTGGAGTGAGTAGACAGTGGGCAGTAGGTAGTAGGCAGTGGAGTGAGTAGACAGTGGAGTGAGTGGACAGTGGGCAGTTGGTAGTAGACAGTAGAGTGAGTAGACAGTGGGCAGTAGGCAGTAGAAAGTGGAGTGGCAGTAGGTAGTAGACAGTGGAGTGAGTGGACAGTAGGTAGTAGACAGTGGAGTGAGTAGACAGTGGGCAGTAGGTAGCAGACAGTGGAGTGAGTGGACAGTGGACAGTAGGTAGTAGACAGTGGAGTGAGTAGACAGTGGGCAGTAGACAGTGGAGTGAGTAGACAGTGGGCAGTAGGTAGTAGACAGTGGAGTGAGTGGACAGTGGACAGTAGGTAGTAGACAGTGGAGTGAGTAGACAGTGGGCAGTAGGTAGTAGACAGTGGAGTGAGTGGACAGTGGGCAGTAGGTAGTAGGCAGTGGAGTGAGTAGACAGTGGTCAGTAGGTAGTAGACAGTGGAGTGAGTGATGTCTGTCAGGGTAGTGTAGACAACTACCATCACTAGCTTGTGAGGATGTCTGTCAGGGTAGTGTAGTCAACTACCATCACTAGCTTGTGAGGATGTCTGCCAGAGTAGTGTAGTCAACTACCATCACTAGCTTGGGAGAATGTCTGTCAGGGTAGTGTAGTCAACTACCACCACTAGCTTGTGAGGATGTCTGTCAGGGAAGTGTAGTCTACTACCATCACTAACTTGTGAGGATGTCTGTCAGGGTAGTGTAGTCAACTATCACCACTAGCTTATGAGTATGTCTGCCAGGGTAGTGTAGTCAACTACCACCACTAGCTTGTGAGGATGTCTGCCAGGGTAGTGTAGTCAACTACCACCACTAGCTTGTGGGGATGTCTGCCAGGGTAGTGTAGTCAACTACTACCACTAGCTTGTGAGGATGTCTGCCAGGATAGTATAGTCAACTACCATCACTAACTTGTGAGAATGTCTGTCCGGGTAGTGTAGTCAACTTACCACCACTAGCTTGTGATGATGTCTGTCAGGGTAGTGTAGTCAACTACCACCACTAGCTTGTGAGGATGTCTGTCCGGGTAGTGTAGTCAACTTACCACCACTAGCTTGTGATGATGTCTGTCAGGGTAGTGTAGTCAACTACCACCACTAGCTTGTGAGGATGTCTGTCAAGGTAGTGTAGGCAACTTACCACCACTAGCTTGTGTGGATGTCTGTCAGGGTAGTGTAGTCAACTTACCACCACTAGCTTGTGATGATGTCTATCAGGGTAGTGTAGTCAACTAACACCACTAGCTTGTGTGGATGTCTGTCAGGGTAGTGTAATAGTTTGGTCGGTGGGATAGGCGTGTACCACGATCCATTGCTTCCTCTTCTTAAGAACGGAGACACGAGGCTGATGTCGTCATCGAAGACATCGGCGTCGTGGCTGATAGGTGGTGGTGGTGGTGGAGTGATTGGGCGAGGGGGGTCACTCCGTGATATGGGAGCGACCGAGCATACCGGCTTTGCTGCTGCTGCTGCTGCTGCTGCTGACAGGGCCTGCTGTAGAAAGAATACACGTTAGAACTTCAGCGTCATACAATATAGCATTTTCTCAACCGTTTGATACTTTTCCAAATAACGCGCATGCGTACTTCACACTAATACCATTATCTTATTCAATTATCAGCGTGCATACTTAATTTATCCCAGGCATTTTGTTTTCGAAAAAAGTTTCCGGTCACGTCAGTACATTCACCGTTAAATCTCTCTTTACATCACATTTCTCTAATATCGATGCATCTCCAGTTTCCTGACTCCACACTGAACCTATACAACGTTTAGTTTCATGCTTTTAACGTCTCGTTTATCGTTTGTAAAAATCCTTTGTTCTCCGTTCACATTCCAATCGCGATAAGTCACGCGCAACAGATGTCACAACGCATTCCGCCTAGTCTACCGAGGAATTTGTTTAAAAAAAAAAGTTAGCGTTCACGTCAGTACATCCATTGTCAAATGTGAGTTTTACAGCAAATTTCTCTAATATCACTGCATCTCGTGTTTCCTGACCCTCCAGGGATCGTATACAACGTTTAATTTCATGATTTTAACGTTTCGTTTATCGTTTATAAAAATCCTTTGTTCTCCGTTCACATTCCAATCAAGATAAGCCGTAGTGTCATGCGCCGCCGCCACTGCTGTTTGACGGCGCGCACATTTCATACACACTTTTACAGTCACGCGCAATCAACGTCTATACATCGCTCCGAACTTTTCATCAAACATGACCACACCACATAAGTCAACGCCACGGTAAGATCCAACACATTTAAACAGTTGTTGTAACTACGCGTCATGCATGCATGCATGCATTTTATCATTTAAACAGTTGTAAGTACGCGTACATGTCTCTCATTTTACTACAGTTGTTGTAAGTACACAACATGCATGTATTTTACCGTTTAAATAGTACGCATGCATGCATGCATGCATGTATTTTACTGTTTAAATAGTACGCATGCCTGCATGTATTTTATTTTACCGTTTAAACAGTTGTTGTAACTACGCCTGCATGCATGCATCTTATTTTACCATTTAAACAATTGTAAGTACGCGCGTGCGTGCATGTGTACGTGCATCTCTCATTTTATTTTTACTACAGT
Organism: Paraescarpia echinospica; assembly: GCA_020002185.1. Lineage (NCBI taxonomy): Eukaryota > Metazoa > Annelida > Polychaeta > Sabellida > Siboglinidae > Paraescarpia > Paraescarpia echinospica. The sequence goes on from JAHLWY010001092.1 coordinate 10,242, forward strand.
TAAGTACGCAAACTTGCATGCATTTTACCGTTTATGTCTCATTTTATTTCATCATTTAAACAATGCATCATTTTATTTTACCGTTTAAACAATGTCTCATTTTATTTCACAACTATTGTAATGCATCATATTTTACAGTTTAAACAGTTGTTGTAACTACGCCTGCATGCATGCATTTTATTTTACCATTTAAACAATTGTAAGTGTATGCATGTGTACGTGCATATCTCTCATTTTATTTTTACTACAGTTAAGTACGCATGCATGCATGCATGCATTTTACCGTTTAAATACCATGTCTCATTTTATTTCATCATTTAAACAATGTCTCATTTTATTTTATCATTGTGTCTCATTTTATTTCACAACCATTGTAATGCATCATTTTATTTTATCATTGTGGTTCTCATTTTATTTCATCATTTAAACAATGTCTCATTTTATTTTATCATTGTGTCTCATTTTATTTCACAACCATTGTAATGCATCATTTTATTTTACCATTGTGGTTCTCATTTTATCATTTAAACAATGCATGGTTCTCATCCTTTGTTTAAAATGTATTGTGGTTTTAGTTCATAGACCGATCCAACTGCCTACAACCGGCACATTATCACGGACGACCAAGCCGACATGCACGGTCGCTCCTTTCACCCTCACGTTGCCTCCTACGCACGTCATCACGCCGACAGGCACTGACAGCCATCACCACCACTACGACTCTGAAGACGACATCGCCGATCTGGCCAGAGTATTCCTCGTCAAGCAGCCCAACGGGCTATGGACAATAGGGCGACCCGTTGGCCGCGGGCGAATGCTGGCCGAATGCTCGCCTATCATACTGCTCCGCAATAAATATTTCAGTCACTACTCACGTTTTCACGCGTCTGTGTCCAATGCATAAACACCCTACTGAACATTAGTGTATTTATGCATTTGATTTTCATTGTAATCCCACGACTAGAACGTATTTAAACGCACAACGCATTGGTTTCGTTTTAATCCTTCCACCAGAACGTTGTTTACCGTTAGCCAGCTATGCTGTCATCCAGGGGTCAAAGTCCACTAGAGCAGCAGCCGGCCTTAATCGCTGCAGCAGCAGTCGTCGCTCTTATCGTTGCTGTCAACATAGGGTACAGTGCGCCATTCATGACCAAAAAAAAAAACTGCACACAGTCATTTCATAGTGGTTATATATTACCGCAATAAACGCATTATTGCTTACGGCAGCACGCTCTAGGTACGGCGTTGATTGCTAGGGGGCGAATCAAATCTTTCGATCCCTAGGCGAACGCTCTCCTAAGAGCAGTGGTTTTACCCCGGTTATACCGCCGCTAGGGGGAATCTAAAAAGGGTCGACGAACGGATTCGGACCCGGAATCTTTCGATCCCTAGTCGCATACTCTCCCAGGAGAGCTAATCCGTCGTCGACGTTTATACAATGGTTTTATCGTGGTTGGCTATATATTGGCGCAATAAACGCACTCTATGTACGACGTTGATCGCTAGGGGGCGAACTACAATCCTCTCTACACTCACCGCTAGGTGTATGGTTTATACAATGGTTTTAGCGTGGTTAGCGCAATATTATTGCTTACGTCAGCACACTCTAGGTACGACGTTGATCGCTAGAACTAAAATACTCTCTGCACTCACCGCTAGGTGGCAACTCTAGTGTAGGGGTAATCAATCATCCAATTAGTATCAAATTTTATACTTACATAGTTGCATGGTTTTAGCGTGGTTAGCGCGATAAACTCATTATTTATATTTTTTTTATTTTTTTATATATTTATTTTTTATTTTTTATATATATATATATATTTTTTATATAAGTATTTTTATATTTTTTATAAGTAGGGTTTTATGACCGTAACTACCCGCTAGGTGGCATCACTTGCCTAAAATACTCTCTGCACTCACCGCTAGGTGGCATCTCTCTAGTGTACTGTCAATCATCCAATTAGTATCAAATTACATCGCTCATCAATCACGTTTTTTATAAGTAGTTTTCCCAAACTCATTAGTGTCAACCACAAAGCCTTTGATCTTTTTTTATGCATAGGATTAGTCTCGCATTTTTGCTGACTCAGCGATGTGCAAAAACTCATTAGGGGTCATTAAATTTTTTTTTATAAGTAGGCTTTTGAGATCGTACAGGTCTTACTATCTACTAACGCGGGTAGTGGTTTATGAAAGTCGGAATAGCGGTTACGGAAGCGGGAGGAGGCTGGCGAATGTACAAACTCTACATTTTGATGTGTGCTTTCCGCCGAGTAGCAGCAGCGGTTTCGTCCAATCTAATAATTCTACTTTCGGAACAACAACTTGGGGTTGCTGCTCGACATTTGTTGGCAAAACAAATCTGATTCTGTCTTCGTATGCATGAGATCCTAGATGCGGCCACTTAGCAACTAGCAATGGATGCATGTGCTCAGCTAAAGTCTCGCAGAAAAAGTTCACAAACTTTTTAAAGATCGAAAAGTTCCTTGAAATTGGGTAGACCAACCTTCTCAAAATGACCAGCATTTTATACCATTAACCCGGAAGTGAAACAAGGATCAGCTCCCTGCTAGCCAACTCCATGTCAACCTAGTTAATCACATACGACACTTAGCTAGGAGTGACACAGATTTTGTTAAACAAACGGAAATTTACACTGACGACTGTAGCTCTCGCCACTCGAAAACATGCTCCCATGGTTGTTTTAGGTGGACTGTGGGCGATAATAGGTTCATTTATTTCCGTTAGCTTATATTTGGATTGAATACTACTTCGGGATTTCAGCATTTAGGGCCGATTGTGGACAACTATTTTACAGCTTTCGCAGCCGGACGGATGTGTCGGTTGAACGCTAGACAAGTTGTTATGTTATTATGTTGCTTGATCCATTTAACTGTTGAAAGTTTGCATGATGGTTTTTGTATGTACACCAAAAATGGTCTTCTTCTCCCGGTACTACGTCAACCTCACCGAGTTGAAGACGCGCAGCGGAAATAAATACTAAAATAAACGAAACTAATAAATGTAATGGTTATACTAAAACAAAATGAATAAACTGTAAATTAATTTCGCGACCTTCAGCCCGAACTTCTCGAGTACGTCCTTCCATTCACGTTTGCTCTCCGCTACGATGGCATAATCATCTAAATTCTCGAACTCTTCAAATATGTGTTGACTATTGAAACTATTAATTATGTGCAGGTGCGATGTAATGGCATAATCACTAGTTAGCATCTATATATGTGAATCGGCAATATTGTGTTACTGATAACACTTACAAATGCAACTGCGAGACAGTATCTACGTTGAACAACACTGGTGATATGAGACCATTCCTATCTTTGATATTGTTATTGATAATAAGTGCTAGAGGTCCAAACGATGGGTTGTTATAGGATGTCTTGGTGAGCGTCTAATTCTACTGGATTTCGAAACTATAAGGTCGGCAGGTATAACTTATATAAATTATATTTATTTTGAAGGTGGTTAAGGATTACACGTTGTTAGCTTATTCAGTGTACAGACTTTATGACGGATGCCCGATTGATAGGAAGGCTCACACTGTTGTCGCATTGTGCGGGAAGCCTAATATCGCGCTAGCAGCAGTAGAATTATAATCAACAACCGCAGGAAACCATCCATCTTGATATTGCTTTTAATCATAGCATGAAATAAACCAAATAGGTAACTATGCCCACCTGTTCAAATCAAATAATGTCAATAAACATGAACAACACATCACATAATAATGCGTCAAATCTAAACAAATGTACAATTATTACATGACCTAATTATTGGTGGTTCTCGAAATAATCCCCAGGGGTTTCTAGAGAATCTCCAGAGTTACTTGGTGAAACCATATTTACGTTCATACTTGTAATACCACTGTAACCAAGTAACCAAATAAACTTTTATTCATTCATTTATTCATTCAGTCATTTATAATTTGTAGTTCCCCCACAATATATACCATGTTACTTATAATTAAGACCATTGCACCGTTGCAAAAATGGTGGCCATAATTAAATGAAGGGACCAGTACATGATGTGTGCGTGTGTTTGTTTGTGTGTGTGTGTGTGTGTTTGTTTGTGTGTGTGTGTGTGTGTGTGTGCGTGCGTGCGTGAGCGCGTGTGCGTGCGTGCGTGCGAAGGTGTGGGGTGTGACTATAGAATTATTTATTATGTGTGGTCACCTGTCGTTGAATCCAGCAAATTATGCACTTTTATTTAGCATCGCAACATATAAACATAATAATTCATCCATCCATCCATCCATCCATCCATCCATCCATCTATCCATCCTTCCTTCCATCAATCCATCCACCCATCCAACCATCCATACACCCCCCATCCCATCCCACACACGCCACCATACATCAATTCGTCCATTCGTTCATCCATTCATGCACCCTCCCACCAGTGTTCGAAATTACTGCCGACCCGGAGGCCTGAGACCGTCAAATATTTCGGCGGGCCGGTAACTTTAAAAACGTGCCGGCCGCCAGCAATTGTTTTTTAAAGAAAATAATGGCGCACTTGTCCAGTATCCGGCCAACCACGACTGGACACTCGGTCGAAACAACAGTTGTCAATGAAACGGTTGGAATTTATAATTTCGCAATAGAAAATATTATTCGAATACACAATACCGCTCAGCTGCTCGCGCCAATGAGCGAACGGGTCATTATTATTATATTGAGATTCCCAGAAGTTGGGGCGGGTATTTGCGCTGTTCTCACGGTTGGTGCAGTCGCGACTGGCGAAATCAAATACTAGTTTGACTCGGCGAACTTCCGCACTTCGCGTAGGGGATCTGCCAGGGCTAGCTTTGCAAGGCAAACAGCCCTGGCTTTAGCCTCGATGAGGTGGCAGCATTGGCCCGTCACAACGGACTGGATCATTAAGCTCCAGCCATTGTTACCGGTAGGAGGCTTTACCCCAGATTCCGGTAGAGATGATGATTGCCTCTCAGGCCAACTATGAAATAACAAATTCAATAAGGATACACTTTTATTAGATAATACTACACTATAACAACTATTCAATATTAAACTTAAACTTAAATATGTCACACACAAAATAAATCTACATTAAACTTTTTTCGTAGTTTAATGCCTTTTAATCACATGCATATTCTCTAGGTGGCAGCTCTCATGGCATAACATTTAAAAGGGCCATTCAGAGCCAGACTATCGTTCTGGCGAAGTCACGCAGCCAGGCGAGAGTCGGTTAAGCGAGACTACACTGGCTTGCGAGGATGGCCTCGTCTGCTTGTGTTTGTGTACTCTGTGACCGAGTAAATCGCGGAGTTACTGAACCGACGTCGGCAACTGAGATCTGCGTCTTTGCCGCTACTGTCAATACCGGCTTCGCAGTCACTCACGGTGATCGCCGTTTTGCTGTAGCTGCAGCCAGTCTACGGAACAGACTGCCGATTCAAAACATTTCTTAAAACACACCTCTTTAGAGTAGCGTTTCTAAATAGTTACGTGTACATGCATGTAAAGCGCCTGAGAGCAATATGATTGATTCGGGCGCTATATTGTATTACTATTATTAGCCCCCAATATTTATGCAATTAGACGTTTTTGGTGATTCTCAAGAGTAGGTTTTCGGAGAGCCTGGAGGTGGGTTTTTCGAGGGCCCCAATGGGGCGTGCAATTGGAGGGTTTCTGAGTCTTAAAGTGGTCTTTTTAGAGCGCCAAGGTTTTTGGAAAGCCTCAATATGTTTTAGAATGCCTCAAGGGGTTGCAATTGAAGGCTTTTGTGGAGGTATGGTATTTTAGATAGCGTCAAGAGGGGTGCTATTGCAGGTTTTCGGAGAGTCTCCAGGCAGGTGGGAGTGATTTACAAGTATGTACAGTATGTTGAATAATATTTATTTTATGTTACTACTCGGATGGAATAGTACCCGGTCGCCCGCCTGGTGGGGAGGGTTACATTAATGTGGAATTTTATATTTATACAAAACGACTAGATATAAATGTTGACTTAGTTTATAATTATATAGAAAATATACATATATATTTGTTCTGCTTGATAGAACATATTTTAACAACTTACTTCATTCAAAACAATTTAAATATTTCATTTGGAGTGCAACAATATTTAAAAAATAACAACATAAATTAATTTTGGAGTTAAGTTATGAAAGAACATTTTCACTATCGTTAGTCCTATGATGACAATTACAGATGTGATCATTAAAATATTTATATCAAATATGTCAGTAACATTTCCATTCGGCTCCAGTGAGAAAGGTGTATCTGTTTTTCAAAAAATAATTAGATCTATGCAAGAAATAGTTCATTAAATTCTATTATGGTTATTTACAGATGACCTTTTGTGGTTCTTGACCAGTAATAATTACCGTTGCGAAACCCTTTCCTCACATGTAAGCTATTACAACGGGTTGTAATTCACCATAAACATTTATGATCGTATATGGTTGAACAGTCTGTTTTCAACTACATACAAAATGCGTCCTGAGGAAATTGACACTAAATTGCTCTTGCATTCTTCTCGCACCATTTTATACCACGCTTCAAACTCCCACCTTTGCATTAGTAAGTATGTTCTCAACGCCACATTGCCTTCTACGATTCGCAGCTATCTTCCATTGTGGTGTTTCTTCTCTCGACTTGTTGCGTTTTGAAAAAGGTAAGTTCTTACATAGCTCATAATCTGTACCTTAATACTATTCAAAGCGCTCTGCACTTTACGCCATGCAGACCTGTTCGATCGAACACCACCTCGACCTATGGGAAGCATTCAGCCACACTTCAAGTAATGCGCGAAGACTATCCGTACATAAATGTCCACCACGGTCTATAGCCAGGTACTCATTTATACAGCAGATGAACTGGAGCACCGTAGAGTGAAGGAACTTGCTAAAGGTTCGACACGGCAGCACAGGATTAGAACCCGGGTTATCTAGGTCGATAATCCGGTGCTCTATCCACGGCGCCACTGCCCTCCACAAATATCTTTAAAGATGTTAGCCATGTGTGCGGATATTTCCACCCAGTACAGTTTTAGGAAACATGCTGAATACGGGGGCATCACCAAACTAGCGCCTCTCATTGGCTTAGTGAGTGTACTTTGAAGTTTTTAAATTTAAACTGAATTGAAAGTTGCAGATGTTACCTGAATTTAAAAAACCCGTGTTATATTTTATATCAGACGATGTTTAAAATTTATAAGCATTTGGAATACATAATTCGTCTTGCATGCAACTGGCACGGGCAAGGGGAACAATAAAGAACAATTCAGATATACAGGAGACTCCTGGAGACCCACTCAAAATGGCTTGTCGACCTAATTTTGGGTCGCGACCTATCGGTTAAGAATCGCTGCTATGCACTGGCCGACTTGTTTCGCCTCGTCACACCTACATGCAGGCTTCATTGAGACACTTCAGTTCAAGTTTTGCTCCAGCAAACATTTTCAGTAACCGATGTTTCCGTCGGTGCAAAATTGGTGTGTAGCCGAAAAGTGATTCCTTGGTTTCTTAGAAACCGTAATTTTGTTTCAAAATTGATCCCTACCAATGTGACACGTCTTTTCTAATTCCGCGGCACACTTGGGTTTTATTATTGTACACCATTGTGTCGCTGTTCAGCGGTTGATAATCACTGCCATACAAAACAACTTTGTTTGCCATTTCAACGTGGCGCGTCACATGAATCACCTACCAGACGAGGACGACATCGGCGGGAAGTTGGGAATTTCCGCCACATGTGATTTACTACAACTAGCGTGATTGGTGAAGGGTGGGGTAGGAGTATATATCAGTCTATTTCGCCAACACAAGCCAGCCAAATTGTAGCAAACCGTTGAACAGGTATATGAATATTCTGTCCAATGATGTAATAATTAACCCGACATTATGGTGTACTGACGTCATTATGACATGATGTATGAACTATAATACATTTTAGCCGTAGTTCAGATAGGTCAGAATCTCCCACTTTGGGAATTTCCACCACAATGATTTACTTATAGATTCACCCGTGAAACCAAGGTGTTTGCCAACGTCTGGGGTTACTCTGACCCAGAACGTCGCGTTGACATAATATGTAGTTAGTATTCCTTTTATTTATGGACTAAGAACTAACTGATAGCTGGAGCCTGGGTAATTTACCCAAGGAATTGCGTTATGTTGGTCTAATGACTGTTGAATGTACAGCAGAATCTGATAGTCATGTTGCGTTCAAGTGGGCTTTTTTAGTAGGGGTGGTGAAGTCGGGCTGCTTCTGAACCTTTGAGTTCACAAAGTCGAGTTCACCGTAAAGACGATGTGATTGGAACGCAGCATCAGTGTCAGTGAGTTCGTGTTGTTTGTAAGGCGGTTCCACCTACGGTTGGTTCCTTCACGATGTAACAGAACAGGACATTTTATTTATTCCAAATACCCAATACAACATAATAATCATTACAAAAATCAAAAACCATACAATATATTGCAATCGAGTCGACATAAAAACGAAGTGATAAGCATCTAATGCATGGTAGGAAATGACTACTAAGACTAATTATAATCGCTGTCGTAGGAGCCACCCTATGAATTAATTTCAGCGTAACTCTGTAACAAACGAAAATCGTTAGTAAAATTAGTGCGTAATCACTGTAAGTAAATGTGTATAATTATGACCATATATTACACACGTATTAAATATTCAAACAGTTCGTTTTAAAATTAAGTAATTTATAATGGGAGGAGGTAAAGACTTAATCAATCATGTATTGCACATATATTACATGATTGAATTGCACATAGTTCACGCCTTCACCTTGAAGACAGTTAATTTTAATCCAAAGATTTAGTGGTGGGCGGGCGGGGATGAGACAGATTGATGGAGACAATGTGCTCGGAGCCAATGACGGTGGTCAGAGATGAAGAAGAGACATTGATCCATGGGCCAAAACTTGACATTTCAGTTATTGGTACCATCTGCGGGGCAAGATGTAGTTATTATTTTTGAAATAGTCCATGTCTGTGGAATATATTTTGATATGATAACCATTGCTGAGTGTTAGCTTATTGGCCTACTTTTTGATCTTCGCCGACATTCATATATCCACCATTTTTCATGATGGCGCTCGTCAACTTACCTTTAGCTCAGAATCATAGGCTCATAATTGTAATCATCGTCAGAGTCATCAAGTTCAACTGATAACTGTTTTTCTTTCTTTTGATTGCTGCATGTCTGTAGCTTGCACATGTTAGTGCATGTCAGTCCATTGGCAAGGCATGTGCTGCTTGGCAGTTTGCAGGAACGCCGGCACTTGCATGATAACAGTTCCGAAACTGCATCTGGAGCTGGAGGAGTATGCATCCACTCGATGACCAGTTGGCCGTCTTCATCTGTCATCCAGCCACACTCCTTCGGATCTGCCACAATTGGCTGAGGTTGAAGAGAATGCTACCAGATTGATGCTAGATAGTTAGCACGAAGAACATGCCTGTGGAGACAATCTCTGAATGGAGGAAGCTGGTTGGACTCGACCTCCCCCCATCGTTTGGCACATAAGTGTTGGTAACGCAGTTCATTGACTTTGTGAGTGCTCACAGTTGTCGCATACAGTTGGCATGTAAACAGCTGTATTTTATCAAACAGTTGTGAAGAGACTTCCCAGGATTGACCAAGTTGACTGAAAGTCTTCTGGTATTTGCTGTCCTTTTTGATTAGTTTCAGGGCGCCCTGCTTTCCATGGCCTGTGAGGGCACTCACAGTGCCACAGCCTGTGAAAGCAAAAAATCCAATTAGGGCGTAGCAGATTGTGTCCCCCAATGAACGTGCCAGTTTCCAAATGTCAATTAACCGTTTGCGGTTTTTTGTTCCACACTTCTGGTAGATGGAGCAGAGTATGAACCAAGGCAGAGTACCATATCATGTTTCTCCGACTGTTATTATGACTGCCTTTGACCCGGCCTTTGCAGCGTCAAGTGCATGTAGGAGCACACGTGTATCTGCGTCTTCTAGTGGGGACGTCAGTTCTGTGACTTCCTTCCAGTCATCTTTGATTATCTTGTAGCAGACATCATCACAGGTTACATACAATGACTTGTCATGTATCTTCTCCCTGTACGTCGGCAGTTTTCATTGTTCGACGATGAATTTGACCAGACTAAACTTGTAAGAGCTGCACAGAAACTTCCTCCACTGCTGGATAGTGAGGCATACTGCAATGTTCTTGTACTGGATAGCTATGCTTGATCCCCGGTTGCACCTCTCAGCATTTTTTATTGACGTCTCCCAGTAAACATTGAATACCACGTCAATCGTGTGACTCTGTGAACTATCGTATAGGACTTGAGATAAAACAGATTTTGCCAGCTGTGCAAACGTTTTGTTGTTGTTGTTCAGTTTCGGCACCAAACTCAATCCATCAATGATACACGTTGGTGGGTCAGGGATATCATCTACTAGAGAAACGTTTTTCTCCAACTCTCTAGCGAGTGCCGCCTTGCTCGTCTTCCGCAAAGACCCATCAGCATTTGTGAGTGCCCATGGTAGAGGGCCTAGTGGGTGAGCCAGGACATCCCTCATGTATAGCTGTCTACTCTGAGCAACAAGGATCATGTGGCCAAATAAATTTATAACCGCCTTCAGGACCACCTCTTTGGCTCTTTCTCGTCCACTGGCTTTTTTGCATTTATATTGGAGAAAGTCTTCAGGTTTTGTTTTGTCATCTTATCGTGGAATTTCACTGTTGGTGGGGCCTCTTCTAAGCGTGTCTTCTTAAACATCTGGTAAGCTTCTTCGCCTACTTGATGAGCGCCCAGAATATCCTTGGCAAACTCTACTGGGGCCACAGTGCCAGTGGATATGCTGACAAATTCAGTCTCTTCAGGACATCTTGGATATAGCCATTTGTTCTCCATAAGATCAACCAGGGACTCGACATCTGCTTCGTCTTTCCGGATGCGGGTCCTATGGAGATCTGGATGAGCCAACTTAGAACATCCTAGATCAATCATGTTTCTCAGCTCTCTAATGTGCATGGTCCTGTACTCGGCTGTTAGGTAGTACTTGCTCACAGCTCCTGGCTTCAAATTGAACCCCTTTGTTCCACCCGGCGTTTGGGTGTCTTTGTTAACTGTTTCTTCAATGGTCGACAGGGATTCACCCAAAATGATTTCTGGAGCCGAGCTGAACTAAGAAGCCACCTAGAATAAATTTCGCATGAACATCTGGGCGCACAACGACGACAACCCATGCGTTCACTATTAACTTAATTTGGTATGTCACAAATCGCAAAAAAATCAATTAATGCACACTTACCATGCCGAATTATATTGCGCTTTACCGTTTCCTATGATAGACACGTTCCTAAGATAGACTCGGGAATAATTAGCTTTCACGGGCGCCATCTTGAAAAATGGCGGGTATATGAATTTTGGCGAACGTCAAAAATAATATATTTGAAATTGCCGTATCTAAAATCTCTATTTTGACGTTAGCTGTGTGACTCTAGGTTACGTAGATCTTAAGATACGGGAATAATAGTCTGTAACGGGCGCCATCTTTAAAAATGCCGGATACGTCAATGTCACTGCAGGTTAAATTTAACATATTTGAAATAGATTCCCACACCGCTATACAAAAACGTACACATTACTGCTCTATGTAATATCGTTGCTGATGTATGTTGACATTTGTATTGACGACCGCCATCTTTAAAAATGGCCGATGTGTATGTCACAGAAGGGCTAATGTAAAATATTTGAAATCCTTGACCCTCAAAACCTATATTTTGACACCAAAAGTGGCGCAGTTGTCACAATATGACGAAATTGGAATTTGATTTTTAAAGATGGCCGCCTAGCCGAGAAAGCTACTCATTTGGAAAGGTTATCATATATTGTTGTACTTATAGTGGTGGAACAAATACTTTGCCACCAATGAAGGTTTGCCCCTCCAGGTGGCACCGACATCTATAGTCAGCCCATGGATTGCGGTGATGCGTCTGAACAGCTGAAAGGAACAGCTGATAACAATATGACGACGGTCTAAAACCACAATGTAGTCTCTTAACATGCTATAACTTAACTTGATGCTCGTGATTTATAACTAAACATAACCGGGTGAGTAAACTTAAAATAACATGGTGCAGGGTTGCCATTATTACACTTAATCGTGTGTAAGCAACGAATAATTAATATCAATAACATAAACTGTGTAATATTGTACATAGACCCCTGTTGTGTATGGACCCCGTGTGAAAAAGGGAATGTTTAATTTGTTGAGTGAGTTAGACGTGTCTCATTGGTGTACGTCTTATGAAAAAACATTTAATTTCGGTATTTATTCGGTTATTTACATTGCTTTGACAATTTTTTGGCACAATTTTCCGTTTCAGAATAAAACATATTTACTTACAGCCATCAGTACACCTCGTCTATAAATGACAAGAAACTAATCATATAATCAGTTCAAGTCGGTCTGTATGCAGTAGCATGATAAATAGACGCGCCCCGTCGATTTTACACGGGGGTCCATTTACAATATCATACCGGTCCTAAATGGCACACCTTGTCTTGTAATACTTCCTGTGCGACCAGCACGCTTAATGCCACGAGGCCGTGGCTTGATGGAAGGCCCCTACTTCACCACACCGACGGTCACGAGCCTCATTCTTTCCGTCGATATACCCATAAAGTGACACATGTTGACGGTTCAAGGTGACATGGATCACCTCTCCCGTATTTCAAAGCTTTATGTCAATGTCATGACGTAATCGTCACACGTACAAAAAAACCAAGAAAACACAAAGGTAAACACTCACGCGGGGTCAACGTGACACACGTCACTTTGACAAATGCAATCATAAATCAAATCACACAACCTACACGAAATATTCTGCATTGTATCAAAAGGTTTCCATTGAAACCTTTTAAAAGGCTTACTACGTCATTTAAGTGCACATAATTGATCTATGTGTCCTCCTCTGACCTAACTGCGCAGTTTTTAAAAAATTATCTTCACGTTGTCTTTTGGCTACCAACTTCCCGTCCAACTTCATGTGTCCAAGTTAATGCCGCCAAGCAGTTGTTTCCTTGTCCATTATTTTCATGACCGCTCAGCTAAGTTATCTCTTATGGTCTTGACTTGTGTGCTATCTTCACTAATTTATAATTACAATATATTATTTGAATGTCAAAAGGCTTCCGTGGCACAAAATGGTCTAGTAAAATATTTTGTTATGTAATAATATTTTACCCCCAAGATATTTCAAGAAACAAATTATTTCTTTTGAGTCATTGTGTTCACTTACATCTTCTCCAAAACATCATCATTAGAGGATATTTTGTGTGTGCAACGTCTGTGTGTATGTGAGTGTGTGTGCCTGTGTGTGTATGCGTTTGTGGGGGTGGTGTTATGTGGGTGTGGGTGTGTGTGTATCTGAAATCTGGCAACAATTAGTGTCATAAGAAGCACCCGAACACCCCATCCGACGGGCCTGATAACTGTTTTCTAACAAGCAACGTAATCTACGTATTTCGTAATTACAACCTTGATCCATAAATATTTCTATGTCCGATTATCACCGAGAATTGTCTTTAAAATATGGCAGCATGCCACAGAATATGCGGGACAAACCAAAAGGACAATTGAAGTAGTGTTAAAACGGCTTCGTGTTAATTTTAATCTATTAATTTTATTTTGTTGGTGGAAGATTTGTTGGTGGAAGACAGAACAATCACTCAGTATATGGCTACGTTACTACCCATCGAAACAGACACATTTTTTTCAAATTAGTCTGACATATTTCTCAACCAGAAGGAGTGGTCGAGCTACCATTACCTGGATGGGATATTTTGTTGGTCATTACCACGTGACAAGCGCATCGGGGTATAAAAATGCGTAGAGATGTGCAGCAAATTCAGTTGCGGAGAGCAAACAAAGTCAACGGAAGTCAACAGAAGTGAACGGTAGCCAACAGAAGTCACGAAGGTAAGCTAAAGGACAATGCATGATGTGACAATCACCTTAATATCGTTCGCTATGTTGTTAATTGGTGTAAAATATATTTTAAAATACTATATATTCAGTATGAATGATTCGTTTATTGTACTTTCTTATTCCCAATAAGTGTTTCGTGGTTACTTGTTTGAACATTATGACTTGTTTAATCTTGTTTCTTTTCATATGGTATAGTGTTCGATTGAGCAGGTCTGCCAGGGAGTAAAGTGTAAAGCGCCTTGAGCAGTCCTGAGGACTGGATACTGTGCTATATAAGAACTTATCTTTACTTTTTTATCGTGTTCCTGGAGCGACGTCATAAGCAGGTTTACTTCGTTGAGTTGCGTTGCCTACTCTGCCCCGAGATTGAGGCCTCCATTTTTGGGAGCGCAGTGGTGCAGTGCTAGTCGAACTTTGGGCAAGTTCGTTCATTATACATTGCTCCAGTTTACTCAGGTGTATGAATGAGTGGTGGATATTTGTGTACAAATAGCCTTCGCGCATTAATTGCTGTGTGGCTGGATGCTTCTCAGAGAAGTTGAGATGGTGTTCGATTGAACATGTCTGCCAGGGAGTAAAGTGCAAAGCACTTTGACCAGGACTGAGGATTGGATACTGCGCTATATAAGAACTTACCTTTACTTTATTTCTTAAACAGAAAACCACGATGGCGTTCCTCCAGGCCACTCTAGCGCTGTGCGTGTTCGGTGTCATGACGACGTCGGTCGCTGGAGCGACTCCAAACTGTAAGTGTTGCTGCCGATATTTCATTTTTGTCGTATTACAACAGCGCAATGTGTGTCGTGCGGTTGACCCGTGGAACATCAATATTAATGTCACCCGTGGTTTGGGCCAAAGTGACCTGAATGGCGATGTGACTGTACTAGTGGGAGTATTAGTTTCCTGTACATTACTGTTATATCAATCATTTGGGACTGTCCAGAGAGATCATTATTCCCCGTTGACTGTGTTACTGAGGTGATCATTAAGCTAGAAACACAGTTTACACATTGACCTATGTTGTAATGGTAATATATATAGTCGAATAAATTGTTCTCATTCTGATAAAATACTAGTCTCATACGTGTACCCCACTAAGACCGCGGTTGAGTGTTCATGGCTGTCACAGCCATGGGCAAAGCACCCATAAAATATGCGTAGTAATTGACGGATCCCGTACGTCACTGCTTGTCTATGTCATAATTGTAATTACGCGTGTTACCTCTGTAAATTTAACAAAACATTAAATTACATTAAAAGAGCAGCGTGATATCTGATAAATTAATCTTTCCCGCATGCAGTTATAGCATAAACAATTTTGCCCTATGTATATGTCACAAAGAAAAACATTTGGAGTCAGAATTTCAACAGAATCTACGATGAACAGACGGTCACGTGATGGATGGATCAATTGTTCCCGCGCCGTAATTTGTTTTATCGTCGCGTTCAGGACTGACAAGTTTCGTGTGTGTGTGGACCATGAAACAAGTTTAATTTAAACAAACATGATTCACAGATTGTTTTATAAATCGTCTATTTTGGTGTCTACCTACTTCGTACAATTTTGAAAAGTGTCATTCTGTTCACACTTCGTAGAACCCTATACCTGCCTCGCCGTCAAACATTCAAAGGTTATTTCTAAAGCATCCAAATAAGCATCGCACACGAATACAGTTTCCCCGAACCTATGCGTCAGTTAATGTATGCGAGACGATTGGCAGGTTCAACGTCACACTCTCAGTCGAGGGGACTGGGTTCTGGTACATATACTGCTGTTTTGAACCACGAGTAAGTTCGTTCACGCCTGTTTGCGTGTGGCTTTCAGAAGAGACACAAACATCCGTTGATAATAATAATATTATTATTAATAATAAGATAACTTCTATTGCACCTAAATCCCTGGAAACCAAGCTCAGAGGCGCATCAAAACAAAAGGAGTGGTCAATATAAAAATCCAGAGCATATTCCAAAGAGTTCGTGCAACAACAGAAAAAGCCCTAGTTCCAATGTTAGTGTTAACTCTAGGAACAAAACGTAAGACATAACTAGATGATCGAACTGGATAGGTTTTCTTACAGGAGTATAAGCAGTGAATGCAAATAAGATGTTTGCTTACTGGACAGTGCCTGATAAGTAATAGTAAATATCTTAAATACTATACGATATCGTACAGGAAGCCAATACAAAGTGCAGAGCGACAAAAACGAGATCTTGTAACTACCCTTGCCAGACATTTTGGACATGTTGAAGTTTTGTAATATTCTTGCTAGCGATATTATAAATGAAGGAATTGCAGGAGTCAAATATTTTGCTAACAAGCGCTGTTGCAATAGTTTTAGCAACAGAAAATGACGTGTACCGGCGAATATGGCGAAGATCACGAATATGCTAAAAAACAGCAGCGATACGTTTGAGATATGTGTTGTCGGAAATTGAAGTTCCTATCAATGATCACTCCTAGGTTCCGCGCTGAGGTTGCTGGTGTGATATGCAGATTTAAAATACGCTTAAGGAAAAAAACATAAAGTTTACTACGCTTCATTGGAGTACCAATAATGACCAATTCATTTTTATTTGTATTTAATTCCAATTTGCTGTCAGTCATCCAGTGGAAGATATCTGGTGCCTATGTCTACAGGAGCATCACCCACGTGTGGCCAATGTTACTTGTTCTCCATTCACCATTTATTAAACAGGGCCATTAACACAATATAGTGTCCCATACTGGGGATGTACGTGTACACTATACGAAGGAAGACGGAAAGAAAGACGTTTTAAGTTGTTTGTTGTCTACCAGGTCGTTGGAAGTAACAGTATCACATATCAAAATGTAATTCTTAATAAGAAGACGTTAATGAGTATTCAAATCTTAGCATTTTGTCAAATGTAATCATTCTTCCATTATGATGATATTGTTCCAGTAAGCCGTTTTCTCAAGACAGTATCACTTCAACATAATAGTATTGTTCCAGTGAAGCCATTCTAGCAATACCGTAACACTCCAATGTGATTATATTGCTCCAGTGAAGCCGTACTATAAAGACAGTGTCTCTTCAATATAATGATATTGTTCTAATGAAGGTTTTTGTCAAGGATCCAAAACTTGAACGATTATTGCTCCAATCAAGCGGTTCTCTCAAGACAGGAACACTCCAATATAACGATATTGTTTCAGTGAAGCCATGCTAAACAATGTAGTATAATTCAAATATGTTCATATTGCTCTAGCAAAACCGTTCTGTCACTACAGTAACACTAATATAATGATATTGTTCTATTGAAGCCGTTCTGTCAAGACAGTAGTACTACAATATAACGATACTGTTCCAGTGAAGCCATTCTAACAATACCGGAACACTCCAATGTAATGACATTGTTCCAGTGAAGCCGTTCTGTCAAGGATGTAACACTCCAGCACAACCCTACACGTTGTACGCGCAACTGACCTTTGGCATGAGCTTCACGGGCGCTGGGTTCTCGTGGTTGAAGCCTCTCAGCGGAAGTGGGATGTGTGCCAAGCAGGGAGTCCTGCAGATGGATCCGCCATCTTGGGCCAAGTCACTCACTCTCCATTTGACGTTCTCTAACCCGACTGCCTGGAGCTTCAACCTCGGCGACTCCGAGAGCAACAATGGACACGGTGCTTGTTTTGAGTGTCACTCTGTGGTGCCAGGCGTTATGTTCAAATTGGAGAAGTAGATTAACGAATGGCAAATATGTTGTGTTGGTCGTCAAATAAAACGTAATGTGTCGTATATTTCGAATGTGGGCCTACATGGTTTGTGAGAAATGCCATTGACATGCCGCAAACCGTTTTATAACGCCATCTAAATTGTTGTGCTAGAATGTTTGAACATATCTGCATATATATGTATATATATATATATATTTAAATTTATATATATATATATATATATACACACACACACACGTGACCAAGCTGCCTAATGGTGAGCGATCATGCCACACTCATACACAATCAAGAACTGCGTGTTTTTCAGTAAATTATGTTGCAGAAAAAATCTTATTTAAATTTCGATGCGCATTTTCGTAAACGTTTACAGCTAACAGTTATACAGTGCGATGCGACTATTTATCTGCTTCACCTATGGAATAAGCTATAACGTCAATGAATAATTAGGGCTAATTTCTGTTTCGGTTCATCATTATGATGTTGTTAATTAGATCGTAATGATCGGATCAATGGAGACGTATGTTGTCTGCTTACAGCTGGTGACTCCGGTCATCACACCCACGGTTATGCAGCAGAGATACACAACATAGCAGGCAACTTGTACATCTGGAAGAACGACTTGCCCAATGGCTGCAACAGCAAGAGTATGTACTACGTTCCGGGTATCATTACGTCACGCCTGACCATTCGCGTGTCACATGACCAGTTGTGCATCGACAATCGCGACGGTGTGACTATCTACAAAGTTGACAGGTGCCTCTTTAACTTCGACCGGATGTTTCTGGGGTTCAATCGTGTGATTCACAATAGATACGGAAGTGCTTCTATGAATCGTGTTGGATCAGGGCTCTGTAGCGTACTTGGCGCCTGGAGCCCTAAAATGGTGGCAGATCCTTAACTCTGTTAAGTAGAAAACTACACCACTGCTTTCGTTAATTCAGTGTTACGACAATCATATCGGTAAAAATGTAATTGTTGTCTCAATTTTCAAATATTTTACACGACACGCAAATTAATATAACGCTATTTCATTTCAATCAGGCGTACTCCTGGCCACCAACAGCATATTATTTCCAGATTCGGAAATGTTTATCTTAAAGGGTAATGCATGTCGAATATGTTTATCTGAAGGAGTAGCATGTATCGGGAGTGTTTATCTAAAAGAGTAGCATTTATCAGGAGTGTTTATCTAAAGGAGTAGCATGTATCGGGAGTGTTTATCTAAAGGAGTAGCATACGTCGGGAATGTTTATCTAAATGAGTATCGTGTATCTCGAGTGTTTATCTATATGATTAGCGTGTATCGGAAGTGTTTATCTAAAGGAGTAAT
>JAHLWY010001093.1:0-29173 GCA_020002185.1 Paraescarpia echinospica
TGGTTGTTACTTTATCTCCTATATAGTCTACCACATAATCAGGTTTGTTAAATCTTGTTTACAAATTATCGAAGCCTAAGTGAGTTACCCTATTATCACCCACTATACTAAGGTATTCTAAAATACTATAACTAATTAACTTTAAGCACAACTGCCACTCAATATATGTTTATTGCAACTTTATGAATGATATTAAGGCAAGAATAATACTTATCAATCAGTAATTCCACTTGTTTATCAACTTTTCTGCACCACCAATTTCTACGATCTATCTCCGCCAAATATAGCCTCGAAAATCGCTGGGGTTGTGTGCACGCATAGTGCTGATATTATTAAACACCCTCTATTGCTCGGCGCAACGTGCTTTCAGCGTGTTTGTTGTTACTAACGACCTAGCCTGCCACTACTTCGACCAATGCCGACCACACATCCCTCGATACGTAAACGTACTGCAAATGGCAACGGCGCGGAAACCCCAGTCAAAACTCAAAAAAAAAAAACAATGTTGGAGAAGTTTAACTGTGGCTCAGTATCAGTTGTAGGATGGTACACCGGCTGCAGTAGCCACGCCGTTCTAGCTGCCGCTGGCGTTGCGGTTGAGATGTGGTGATGGAGGTAAAGACGAAAGAGCTCCAATCACCGAAGGCGCTCACGATGAGCAACGAATCGGAGCAGTCGTACTAAGATGTACCGCGGCCTCGGAATGGGGTGTCACTGCAAGGATGTCACTACGTAGGCTCCCGCTCCCTCTGCACTATTAAAAGGCACCGAAGAGTTTGATAATCCCTCGCAGTAGGAGTGTTTTGGGCCTTTATTTTGTACGGCAGCATGTATTACTGTCATAGGTAACGACACCCCACTTTGTAGTCGTCGCAATGTAGACCAAACAACTATCATTGATCCACCAATGATTACTTAATATTCGTATCTGAACAAATAATAACCAATGTTGATGTTCGTAGACCAAACAACTATCATTGATCCACCAATGATTACTTAATATTCGTATCTGAACAAATAATAACCAATGTTGATGTTCGTAGACCAAACAACTATCATTGATCCACCAATGATTACTTAATATTCGTATATGAACAAATAATAACCAATGTTGATGTTCGTAGACCAAACAACTATCATTGATCCACCAATGATTACTTAATATTCGTATATGAACAAATAATAACCAATGTTGATGTTCGTAGACCAAACAACTATCATTGATCCACCAATGATTACTTAATATTCGTATCTGAACAAATAATAACCAATGTTGATGTTCGTAGACCAAACAACTATCATTGATCCACCAATGATTACTTAATATTCGTATATGAACAAATAATAACCAATGTTGATGTTCGTAGACCAAACAACTATCATTGATCCACCAATGATTACTTAATATTCGTATCTGAACAAATAATAACCAATGTTGATGTTCGTAGACCAAACAACTATCATTGATCCACCAATGATTACTTAATATTCGTATCTGAACAAATAATAACCAATGTTGATGTTCTCACATTTTCACAGTAAATACAGAACACGAATCGACCGACTGGAGGCGACTTGTTGACATTTGACAGTGAATGTATCAAACGAATCGACCGACTCAGTGCGACTTGTTTATATTCTGCCTGTGAAGACAAGACCTGAATCCACCTTTTGACAATGGCGTCTCGAAGATAATAATGCTAGTCATATGAATTATGAAAAATGTTAGTTCTGAAATAGCGCAGTATCCAGTCCTTATGACTGCTCAGAGCGCTTTATATTTATTCCCCGACAGACGTGTTCAATCGAATACCATTTCGACTTCTCTTAGAAACATTTAGCGACGCTGCAACTAACGAAAATTATCCCACCACTGTCAGTTACTCATTCGCACAGCTGAGTAAACTGGAGGAACAGTTTGTATTACATAGCCATGTTTACATAATTTCTGAACAAATTAATCCTTCTGGGAATGTTTGAGAAAAAACAAAAACATGTCAACCTAAAACCAGGTAATAGATAAAAAATTATATAAAAAAATGAGCATGACGTCAGAGAGTCGCCATAAGTCGGCCCCGACTTGGCGGCACGTGGAGACAACATTAATTTTGAAAAACAGATACATAGAAATGAATGTGGTTCGCAGCTGATTTGAATGATTACATATAACAGGCCGGGTCAACAATCTGTTAAAGATACACCCGCTACAAACGGGGGCAAATCACCGAAATAAGTCGGCGTCACAATTGAATCGGTGAATTCGAAAAGGGCCCAACTCCACAGTTTTTTTATTTTCACTTTATGCATTAAACTTAATCTTGGTCTACCAAGCAATGTCTGTCCATTGCTAGAATGGCCCGATTTTTATACAAGTGTGCTCCAATGCACAGCTAATAGGTTGAAGTTAATTCAATAATGGCCCAACTCCTGGAGTTGGGCCCTTTTTGAATTAAAGTTCCTGTTTGGTCAATAGAGGGCAGTAGAGTACTTGGGAGTACAAACGTGGGTTGGACACAAAGAAGGTGAAATGCGAAGTTAGTAATCGATTTTACTACGATTACTTCAGATCCAACTTCAACTATGGTTTTGGTAGGCCAAGGACTGATGTCTGCTGCCAATGCACTGAATTTGATGCAAAAATCAGTGCTGAAAAAAACACTGCAGTAAGAAAAAAATTAGAGATCAAGAAGCGTCTCCACAAGCAGAAAGCCAAGGTCTTTTACAACAAGTTGTCTGCATGTGCCCAGATAGCTAGAGACCAGCATGACACCGAATGTCTCTGTTTTGATTTTAAGCAAAACATGCCATTTCCGCACGTACTTACAGGTGACGTATTCTACTCACGGCAGCTGTGGCTCTTTGTTTTTGGAGTGCACTCGGCAAAATCGGGGAAAGGCACAATGTACACATGGCCTGAAACACAAGCTAAACGATGCGTGAATGAGGTTTTGAGCTGCTTGGCACATTACATCGAAGCAAACATACCTAACACAGTAAGAAAACCATACCTGTTCACCGACGGATGCCGCGGTCAAAATCACAACCAAATAATGGTCCATTACCTACAGACACTAGTTATTAATGGTTGCTTTGACAAGATAGTTCACCAGCTGCCAATGAGAGGCCACATCTTCCTACCTTGTGACAGGGACTTTGGGGTTATTGAAAAACTTCAACGAAAGAGAGAGTTAGTGGAGTTGTATGGTGAGTGGGAAGGAATGATCAAGGAAAAGTTTACATTGATTTCTATGACTGGTGGAGACATGTTGGATTTCAAGGGTCATTTGCAGAATTTTTACAAGAAATCGGTGACAAAAGATGGTGCAAAGTTCTCTATCTCAAAGTACAAAGTGTTGGAATATTCGGCTGAACACAAGTATGATGTTGTTGTGTCCGAGGCCATGTCTGCTTGTCTCACGGGTAAATTTCGCCTTCTCAAGCCTAATGTCAGCGCGGTTACGTACCCTCAACAGCCTCTGTACCAAGATCAGCTATCCATCAACCCAGCAAAATTAGCAGATGTCAGAAAACTGGCTAAATACGTGTCCCAACCAGCCCAAGCATTTATCGCTCAGTTGACTGATACCAATGCAAGAGATGGTGATGAGTCGGATTTCGGAGAGGAGGAGGACTGAAGTCTACTTTTAACCGAAAACAATGAATCATGTATCCAGTCAAAGCCAGATAGATTAGGTTTATGTTGATTAGTGCTCTTTAAGATATGTTTGATAATATTACCATAAGACACAAGACTATGATGGTGATGTAGTTTTAGGTGCATTGCACAATAAATGAACAACTATGAATAAATTAGCATCTTGTCTCAATTCTTTGCCAATGCAATAAGATGGTTAACTCAAAAAGGACCCAACTCCATGACCTAAGTTAGTCTGCCACATATTGATCTGAAATGCAGTTATCATTATAATTTGACCCTGGGTACTAATAGCATATTTTACAAACATGCTATAGTTAGTCATTAAAATTGTCAGGTTATGGATATAATTAGAAAAAATGCTCTGGACAATTTAGTTAACTGGAGTTGGGCCCTATTTGAATTCACCGATTCAATTGTAACTGCCAAAGCTGTACTAACATCTATGACTTTAACTGAAACTATTTATAAGATGTGGAAAGCAGGATCGTATTTGTCAAACGCATACATACATATTATACGCGTGTATGCACACCTGTGCACTGACGTACATACATATTATACGCGTGTATGCACACCTGTGTACTGACGTCCATACATATTATACGCGTGTATGCACACCTGTGCACTGACGTACATACATATTATACGCGTGTATGCACACCTGTGTACTGACGTACACACAAACATGTATGCATTATTTATTTTATAGGGAGGGAGGGAGGGAGGGAGGGAGGAGGAGGGAGGGAGGGAGGGAGGGGGGGGGGGGGGGGGGGGGGGGGGGAGGGAGGGAGGGAGGGAGTATTGGGGACTCGGTCCTTCCACGAGACCCCGAAGATGCGCCACAGGCAGCGCATGTGAAATTAGTTCAGTCGAATTCCATGAGTGGAGTACAGCATCCAGGACTCACTGCCGTACAGAAGTGTACTCAGCACGCATGTGTTGTACACTGTCACCTTTGTGTGCTCCGTCAGCATTGTGTTATTCTTGACTATCTTTGTAAGCCGGGCGTGTGTTAAGGCGGCTTTCCCAATCCTTCTGCTGATTTCTGCTTCTAAGGAGAGAATGTCAGCAATGGTTGACTTGTGGTAGGTGAAGATGTGGACAACCTTTAGCTCATAATTGTTTATGGTGATGGTTTGGGGAATGACCACACCCTGCCCAATAATGTTAGTCTTTCTTAAGCTGATTATCAGTCCGAAATCCGTGCATGCCTTTGCAAAGCGGTTCATGAGGTTTTGTAGCTCGTCCACGGTATGCGTGATGACTGCATCATCCGCAAACAGAAAGTCTCTAACGAAAGGCTTTTAGGCGGGACAAGTTGAATAGTTTTGCGTCAGATCTCGTGTGCATGTACACGCCCTCTATCGAAGATATGTAGACATGTGCGGCACTCACCCACGCACATATTTGTACTTTTGTGAGTGTGAGAGTGAGTGTGAGTGTGTGTGTGTGTGTGTGTTTGTGCGTGTGTATGTGTGTGCGCGGCACGTTTGCATGTGTGTGCTCGTGAGTGCATGTGGGTGCATGTGGGTGTGTGTGTATGTGCGCGCGTACGTGTGTGTGTGTGTGTGTTTGCTTGTGTGTATGTGCTTGCGTATGTGTGTGCGCGGCGCGTGTGCACGCGTGTTAGCGCGTGTGTGTGGGTGCCTGTGCCTGTGTGTTTGTGTGCGCTTGTGTGAGTGTGCGTGTGCACGTGCGTGTATGTGTACAGGTGTGCGTGTACGGGCATATGCGTGCGTGCGTGTGTGTATAGTGCAAGAGTCAGTAGATAGAGTGAGCTGTACGATCTCAAAAGCCTACTTATAAAAAAGAATTTAATGACCCGCTAATGGCTTTTGCACATCGCTGAGTCAGCAATAATGCGAGACTAATCCTATGCATAAAAAAAGATCAAAGGCTTCGTGGTTGACACTAATGAGTTTGGGAAACCTACTTATAAAAAACGTGATTGATGAGCGATGTAATTTGATACTAATTGAATGATTGACAGTACACTAGAGAGATGCCACCTAGCGGTGAGTGCGGAGAGTATTTTAGTCCTAGCGATCAACGCCGTACCTAGAGCGCGCTGACGTAAGCAATAATGCGTTTAATAATAAAGTATATAAGTTTAGTTTCGTACTTTATAACCATGCTAAAGTATATAAGTTTAGTTTCGTTTTTATAACCACGCTAAAGTGAAGTGGACCACCTATAACTGGGGTAAGCAATACGTTGGGGTAGAGTTGTGCTGACGTAAGCAATACGCTAACCATTGTGTATTAAATAAACGGACCACTGGGGTAAGCAATACGCTGGGGTAGGAGTTGTGCTGACGTAAGCAATACGCTAACCATTGTGTATTAAATAAACGGACCACTTATAACTGGGGTAGTGCTGACGTAAGCAATACGCTAACCATTGTGTATTAAAACCATTGTATAAACGTTGAGATGTCCCCGTATGTGATGTTGACAGCAAGAGGAGCGACGACGGCTGCTGCAGCGATAAGGGCTGCTGCCCTACTGGTCTCTGACCCCTGGATGACAGCATAGCTGGCTAACGGCGTTGTTCTGGTGGACGGATTAAAACGAAAGCAATGCGTTTAAATACGTCTAGTCGTGGGATTATCAAATGCATAAATACACTAACATTCAGTAGGGTGTTTATGCATTGAAAATTGACGCGTGAAAACGTGAGTAGTGACTGGAATATTTATTAATATGGTAGCGTTCGCTCGCGACCGACGGGTTGGTGCCTGTCGCTCGCGGCCGGCGGAAGACCGAAGCCTTCCCGCCGATAGAGTTCTGGAGGCGTAACTGTTCTCCATAGACCGTTAGGTTGCTTCATCAGAAACACGCGCGCTAAATCGGGAACGATTTCATCGTCATCGTCACTGTCGTAAGCTGCTGCTGCTGCTGTGACATCCGGCGCTGTTGTGTCATTGGAAGCCGGCGCACGGACGGTCGGCGTGACCCTACATGTTGGTATCGACTTTGTCGTCGACGCGTCGGGGAGGCCAATCGCCCTACGCGGGCTATATTCGCCCCTTGTAGGCAGTCGGATCGGTCTATGAAATAGACAAAGGATGAATAAAATGAGTGAGATAGTAAATACTGTCTTGGTAAAATACATTGTTTAAATAAAATGTTTAAACGGTAAAATGCGTACTAGTATGCATTAAACAACAATAAAAACGTGCATTTAAATAAAATGCATGTTTAACAATAAAAACGTGCATTTAAATAAAATGCATGTTTAACCGGTAAAACTAGTGAAAACGTGCATACTAGTAAAACATTTAAATAATAAAAAACATAAATAAAATGCATGCATGCAAAACTAGTGAAAACATGCATTACAACAATAAAAACGTGCATACTAGTAAAACATTTAAATAATAAAAACATGCATTTAAAAAATGCATGCATGTAAGCACTGTTTAACAATTTAAATAAAATGTCTTACCGTGTTTTCGTTGGGGCCATGTTGTGAGAGCGATGGGTGGAGACGACGTGTTTGCGTGGTTGTAAAATCGTGTATGAAATGCGCGCGTCGTGAAAACACCGGCGGCGGCGCATGACACTACGACTGATTTTGATTGACACGTGAACGGAGAACAAAGGGATTTTTACAAACGTTAAACGAAACGTTAAAAGTACGAAATTAAACGTTATATACGATCACTGGAGGGTCAGGAAACACGAGATGATTGTATATTAGAGAAATTTGCGGTAAAAGTCACATTTGACGATGAATGCACTGACGTGAACGTTAGCTTTTTTTCCTAAAACAAATTCCTCGGAGAGTAAACGGAATGCGTTAAGCGCACATGTGTGACATCTGTTGCGCGTGTCTTAACGAGTTGGAATGTGAACGGAGAACAATGGATTTTTACAAACGATAAATGAAACGTTAAAAGCGCGAAATAAAACGTTGTATAAGATCGCTGGGGGATCAGGACACACGAGATGTATAGATATTAGGGAAATTTGCGGTAAAAGTCACATTTTAAGATGTATGCACTGACGTGAACGCTAACTTTTTTCCGAAAACAAAATGCCTGGGTTGGATGAAGTATGCGCAACGATAATTGAAAAAAAGATAAGGATATGAGTGAAGTGCGCATGCGCGTTATAGTGTAGACAATGACATTTCAAAAACAATAAACGAAACGTTAAAAGCACGAAACTAAACGTTGTATAGATTCTCTGTGGAGTCAGGACACGCGAGGTGCATCGATATTAGAGAAAATCGATGTAAGGAGAGATTTAACGGCGAATGTACCGAGGTGACCGGATGCTTTTTTTCGAAAACAAAATGTCTGAAATGTACGAGGCACTCACGCTGATAATTGAATATTAGGGTGAAGTGCGCATGCGTGTTATTTGGAAAAGGTATATAACGGCTGAGAAAATGTTATATCGTATGACGGCGAACTTCTAACCGTGTATTCTTTATACAGAGCAGCAAGCAGCAGACGTTCTTCCGCAACATGGCCGATGAAAGTCAACAACAACAACAACAAACAAAAAAGCCGAGGGCGCCGCGTAAGCAGTCGATGAAGGCGGCGGCCAGCAGCAGTCAACCTTCGACCAGCAGCAGTCAACCTTCGGCACTGATTGCAGCCTTGTCAACGGGGGTGTCACCGCCCGTTAAGCGTCCCGTTACGCTGATCGCGGCTCCGTTGACGGTCGGTCGAAAACGGAGCGCCGAAGAGGCACGCTTGGAACAGCCCGACGAGACGGCAGCGCAGCCCCCGGTCCTGTCGCGGAGCGGGTCGATGGAACGCGATTCGACGGCGTCGACACGCGCCACAGCGGTGAGTCTGAGACATCTGAACTGCGCCGTCAACGGCGTATATAGAATCCTGTCACCCGTTACGATTGAGGCCGTCTCGTACAAAGGCGAACCCGGCACCACCTATTTGGGATGTTCCCGTTGTCGGCGAAAATTACAGACAAACAAAGACAGGGTCCTGATATGTCGAACGCACGGGGAAGTGTTTGTACCGAAATATTTCTTCGCGTTGCGTGTGATGGTGAAGGACGGCGAGGAGGACGAAGATGAGCTTTGGCTTACGTTGTTCGATAGCCAAATGTCTAATCTCGTCGAGTTCACGGCCGAGTACCTGACGGAATTGAATGAGGAGGATCTCCGCGATACCGTGCTCGAGTTAACCGGTACTAAAGTGGAGATTAGTGTGCGGAAGACGACTTGGAACGGGGACCCCTCGTATACAGTCCGCACACTAAAAAGATATGACGACGACGATGACTAATGTTGTTGTTGTTGTGTTGTTTGTAGGAAGAGGAGGAAAATTGGCCGCTACTGGTAGATTTATTGAAGCACGCCAACGAACGACAACGAATGAGAGATCGTCAGGGGCTGGAACTAAGCAAGCAGAGCTTTGAACTATTAGCCGAGTCGGCCGAACAATATATAAAAGCGTTTTGGTTGGCCTATGAAGCAAGCCTATTTCGTAGTAGTTTGATGTACTAACAGTTGTGCTTTATGTGCTTTAGGAAGTGCGCTGCGTACTCCAAAAAATGCTTGCGAACAACGAAAGGATTCGCGCTCAGTACGACGAGGTTGCAACGTTCGTAAGAACGTTGTTGGAACGAGGTGTGCCGGCGGGATCAGTGGAGGAGAAGGAGGAGGATGAGAACTAATAATAATAATAATGTTGTAGGACGCTCTGATGCAACACGCCAGACGTGAATGTATGAGCGACTTCATACACGCGTTGCTGACGGTGATATCACGTAAAGAGTAGAACTGCTTTGTGCTGTAGGGTAGTGGCGGAGGAATACGTGACGTTCACGTATTGGACGCAATAATTGAGGAGGCGCTGGGACCCCGAACGCGCCCCCCTCCACCGACGTATAACGACAGCCTGGCGACGATGGGACCGTACTGGAGCGTATCGGAGGAGCTGGGGACATGTCGGCAACTCGTCGTGCCGAGCCGGAGTCAGTTGATCGTACGTTACGAACGACTGGCGATGGATCTCATCGCCGAGACTATCGGGGAAATGGTCCTAGAGAAGGCACGAGACCATTGCGGACTATGCGAATCAAATGAAGGCTGCCCCTACGTTCACATGACCGGCTATCGCGCGGGGCGGCCGAATCGCGTCTACATGCAACGTTACGTTAAGCCGGGGTGTATCGTGACGCGGCACTTCAACGAGGTCATGGAAACATTCTTACGACGATCACTTATTCCGTGTTTTACGAGACTTGTCCATATTCTAAGCGAAACGACGGTGACGATTTCTTCCGGTGATCAGCAGCCGCAAACGGGCCGTGCAGGAGAATTGTATTTGGTCCAATTCGTATCCAACTGGTTGTTGGGTACGAATTGGCGAGATTACATGAATCGCGTGCAACTGGAGTCGGCCGTGCACACGTACGTGCAACGTCGGAGCGGACTTGAATGAACGAACACTAGTAGAATTTGCTTGCTATCGAAACGAAGGCTTCACACTGTTGTAAAAGTACCGAATAAAACGTTGAAAATGTTCTTTCCGTTTCCGAGTTACCTAGTTAGAAAAATTACCGCTCAGTTAGAAATCCCGCTACACACCACCGCTAGGGTTAGTTAGCACACAGTTAGAAAAAACCACCGCTAGTTAGAAAAATCCGAGTTACCTAGTTAGAAATCCCGCTACACACCACCGCTAGGGTTAGTTACCACACAGTTAGAAAAAACCACCGCTAGTTAGAAAAACCACCACCACCACCACACATTCTTCCCGCTAGGGTGTACTTACCACCACACAGTTAGAAAAAGCACACACCACCGCTAGGGTTAGTTAGAAAAACCACCACCACCACCACACATTCTCCCCGCTAGGGTGTACTTACCACCACACAGTTAGAAAAAACCACCGCTAGGGTTAGTTAGAAAAACCACCACCACCACCACACATTCTCCCCGCTAGGGTGTACTTACCACCACCACCACCGTCACCGTCGTCGTTATAAATAGCGACGGTCGAAAAATATTCATTAGAGAGAATGCCACCACCATCGCCATGGCAATGTCCGAGATGTCGGCGCTATTTCGCGACGCGGTCGATGTTAGAACGACACGAAGCGCTAGACTGCCCAAAAGTGCGAGATTGCCCAAAATGTGGCAAGCTATACACCACGCGTTACGCTATGCTACGACATCTGAGGCTGCAGTGTGGCCGTTCGTTGCCACCCGAATCAGTGGAGGCCGCCGCCGCCGCTAGCGCGCCGTCGCCGTCGCCCGACGATCTACAGCGTGTCGTAGACGAGCACCGGCGTAGCATAGAGACGTCGGTGGCGCGCGGCGTCGTACAGTCGCGTTATAACTATCGTATGACCGCCTGTACGAGTACGCGCGTACTCGAACCGCGTCTGAGGGAAATGTTTCGCGCGCAAAAGAACGCGTTTAAAATTAACGTTAGTTATGGTTTTGTATTACGCCACAAGGTGTCGGGTCGGTACCGATATTTTCATTCTTCGTGTAACTGTTGCGGACGCCTCCTCGAAACACCCGCCCTAGTTACCGATAGCCGTTCATTCGAACGATTCCTCGACGCCGTGCGCACTACCGACGTACTGCAGTACGCCATCGCGCAGCGTCCCGACTCGGGATGGATCGTCGAGCTCGTAACTAACGCCACCTACTTCGTGAACGTCATCATCAATCATCCTATCGGCTGCGTTGGCGTGACGACGCTTCCCGCCTACGTGCGCCTCAACAGGTCCATCGTGTCGTTGACGAACGATGTTCGAGGCGCACCCTACGACGATCATCTGTGTCTCTTCCGATGCATCGCCCTTCACCTGCAAGGTCACCGACGAGGTCAAAGTATCCGTCATACGAACCGTTTAACGAAAGACGCTAAACGTCTGTACGCGCGATATCGTCGCGACACGGCGACGACCTCGAACGATGGCGGCGTGCGCCTGAACGAACTGGATCACGTGGAGACGGTTTTCGGCATCAACGTCGTCGTCTATCGTCGACTGACGAACGACGTCGCCGAACTAGTCCGTCGATCGCTCGAAGCGCACCCCACGACGCTGAACGTCAACCTGTACGAGTCGCACTTCTCGTACATAAGCGATCAGCGCGCGTACACGAAAACGTACAAGTGCGGGAAATGCGGCAGCGTCCTCTGGCGGAGAGCGCACAATTTACGACGTCACGAAGCGACGTGCGAAGGCGGCGTTCGTCACGTGTTCCCCGGCGGCGTCTACCGACCGACGGCGTCCGTATTCGAGCGGCTCGACGACGAAGGCATCGACGTCGGCGACGACGACCTGCGCTACTACC
This sequence comes from Paraescarpia echinospica, assembly GCA_020002185.1. Taxonomy (NCBI): domain Eukaryota; kingdom Metazoa; phylum Annelida; class Polychaeta; order Sabellida; family Siboglinidae; genus Paraescarpia; species Paraescarpia echinospica. The sequence continues at coordinate 11,951 of JAHLWY010001093.1, forward strand.
CGTACCGCGCGACGTTCGATTTCGAGTGCTATTTCGCCGATAACGATCTGCCGACGAATAGCGACAAATGCCGCTGGATCGCGCGACACGAACTGCTCAGCGTGAGCGTCGCGTCGAACGTGCCCGGTCACGAAGCGGCGCGCTGTTACGTCACGACCGGCGATTCGTCGGAACTCGCGCGTCGCCTCATCGACGACCTGGAAGCGGTGAGCGCGACGGCGTGCGCGATTCTACGTCCCCGCTACGACGCGACCTTCGAGGCACTCGACGCGCTCGACGCTAACTGGCGGCGACGATGCAACGACGACGCCGACGCGTCACCGTACGCCACACTCGCCGACCGACTGTGGACGTACCTTCGACAAATGCCCGTATTGGGATTTAATTCGGGTAAGTACGACTTGAACGTCGTCAAAAAGTACTTGACCCCCCTGCTCATAACCGACGACGCGCAGCACACGTCGTCGGCGTTTACCATTAAACGTCAGAACAATTACATGTGCCTGTCGACGACGACGTTGAAGTTCCTGGACATAACGAATTACCTCGCGCCCGGCGTTAGCTACGATCGCTTTCTGAAAGCGTACGGTTGCTCGGCAACGAAGGGCTACTTCCCGTACGAGCACATCGACGCGTTGTCGCGTCTGGACGAAACCGCCCTGCCGTCGCGCGAAGCTTTCTACAGCCAGCTGAAACGCGAGGGAATCTCCGCGGAGGCGTACGAGATTTGCGCGACGGCGTGGCGCGACGAGGGCATGACGTCGATGCGCGATTTTCTTGTGTGGTATAACAATCGTGACGTGGCGCCGTTTCTCGAGGCCGTCGATCGCCAGTTCGCCTTCTATCGGCGCCGACGTATCGACATGTTCAAGGACGCCATCAGCGTACCGGGGTTGACGTTGTTGTACCTGTTCAACGACCTGCTGAAGTCGATCCATTTCTCGCTCTTCAACGAGCCGAACAAAGATCTGCACCGTCTGCTGCAGGCGCAGATCGTCGGCGGCCCGTCGATCATCTTCGCGCGCCACCACGAGACCGACGTGACGTCGATTCGTGGCGGCGCGCCGTGCCGATCGATAGTAGGCTTCGATGCGAACGGCCTCTATCTATGGGCGATAATGCAGGAGATGCCGACGGGCTGGTACACGCGCCGACGCGCTGAGAACGCCTTTCGAGCGGAACGCGTGCACCGCTACGGTCGTATGGCCGTGGGGTGGTTGACGCGCGTGGAGGCGGAAACCGGCGCGCGTATACGTCACCAGTTGAACGGACGCGAGAAGCGCATCGGAAAGTACCGAGTCGACGGCTGGTGCGCCGCCACGCGAACGGCGTACCAATTTCACGGCTGCTATTTTCACGGTTGCCCGGCGTGTCAGGCGCACGTGACGACGAACGCCGTCAACGGTCAACCGATGACGACGCTGTACGCCGCGACGATCGCCGTGACCGCCTACCTGCGCCGTTTCGTCGACGAAGTCGTCGAAATGTGGGAGTGCCAGTGGCACGCCGTGCGACCGCCGGCGGTGCCGACGCCGCCCGACGCGTCACGATGGCAACCGACCGCCGTCATTACGCTCTCGACGATACTGGAGGCGGTGCGCGACGGCTCTCTGTTCGGCCTCGTGCAGTGCGATATCGCCGTACCGGAAGCGCTGCGCGACAAGTTCGCCGAGATGCAGCCGGTATTCAAGAACGTCGATATCGCGCGCGACGATCTCAGACCGTTCATGCGCGACTACGCCGAATCGCACGATCTCCTCACGCGACCTCAACGCGCGCTCGTCGGTAGCTACTTCGGCGCGGCGATCTTGCTCGCGACGCCGCTCCTACGCTGGTATCTGGCGCACGGGCTCGTCGTCGAGCGCGTCTACCAGATCGTCGAGTACGCGCCGATAGCGTGCTTTCGCCGCTTCGGCGACGCGGTTTCGACGGCGCGTCGCGAGGGCGATATCGATCCCGACAAATCGATCATCGCCGATACATTTAAACTTCTCGGGAACAGTTCCTACGGGAAAACGATTACGCGCGTCGATCGGCACCGGGAAATCAAGTACGCGACGCCGATCGGCGCGTCGATGCTCGTCAACAATCGCCGCTTCCGGCAACTGGACGCCGTCGTCGACGACGCGCTGTACGAGGTGGCGCTGAACAAGCGTAAAATCGTCTACGGCCTGCCGATACATATCGGCTATTTCGTATTGCAGTACGCAAAATTGAGAATGCTGGAATTTTATTACGATTTCGTCGACGCCTACATTCCCCGTCCGCTCTTCCAGTACTGCGCTATGGACACCGACTCGGCGTACATAGCCCTAGCCGGACGTGACGTCGACGCGCTCGTACCGGAAGAACGTCGCGAACACTACTTCCGGAATCGTTCGCTCTGGTTTCCGGCCGAATGCTGCGACGCGCACGTGGACGCCTACGTACGACGGCGCGTCGCCGGACTAGCGTGGGACGGCGAGGCGGCCTGCTGCGCGCGCCGACGCCTGTTCGATCGTCGAACGCCGGGTCTCTTCAAAGAAGAGTGGCGCGGCGACGGGATCGTGGCGCTGTGCAGCAAAACCTACTACTGCTTCGGCGGCGTCGCCGGTCCGAAGTACAGCACGAAGGGACTCAGCAAGCGACAGAACGCCGACATCGACGAGCACACCTTCCTCGCCGTACTGCGCGACCGTCGCAACGGCGTCGGCTGGAACCGCGGTTTCCAAGTGAAAGACTCGTCCGTGTTGACGTACGTTCAAGAGCGCGCGGCGTTGAGCTACTTCTACGCTAAACGCCGCGTGCTCGACGACGGCGTCACTACGGCGCCGATACTCGTCTAACTCGTAAACTCGTCTAACTCGTAAACTCGTCTAACTCGTACTAACCTAACCCCCACCACCCCCCCTAGGGGTAGTTTCTGTATGTATGTATGTATGTGTGGGTAATAATAAACACCAACAATTGTGCGTACATGATTCGTTCGTTTTTTATTTCTACTACTACAAGCGGTGAGGTTTTAATAAATCGTGTACGAGACAGTCATTGTTCACCCTATCGGTGCCGAATAGGTTCTGAAACGTCGTCAACGGCATCCCGCGACATCGGAGGAGAAGGTAGGCGACGCAATATTGTCCGCACACGTTAGAGATGACGCTCTGCAGGCGCTTGTCGTTGTACGTCCACGCGTCGCCGCAGTGGCGGCGCAGGAAGGCGCGGAAGTCGGCGTGCAGCGGCGGCAGACCGTACGAATCGAAGTACTCGCCTCGTCGGTCGGCGCCGACGTAGACGGCCACCCAGTGCTGTCCCGGTTCGCCGCCGTCGTCGGTGTTGCACACGAAGGCCGTCGGGTAGGTGGCGCCAATGGCGGCGGTAAGTAGCGCGTCTTTAGGCACGACGCCGACGACGATACGTTTAGCGTACGTATCGAGTTCCAGACGACGCATCAGTTGAAACGTATCCATAGTTACCAGTCGTAAATGACGTTCCGGTTCCGGTCGATTTCCATCACCGTCTCGAATTCCCCGTACACGAGGACGTTCACCGGACGCGCTAGCGGCGTCTCGAAATGCATATCGACGCCCACGCACCCCTGACGCACGACGTTGAAATGATCGCCGTCGCAACAGTCGGGGGTCAGGTCGAAACCGAAGATGGTGTAGCCGGCGCCGAAGTCCGTGCGCGATACGTCGTTCCCCTCGTCCTCGAACGCCTTTCCGGTCGCCTCGAAGAGATTCATGTAGCTGCGTACGTACCGGTTGTGCGGGAAGTCCGGCTGCAGCGGCTTGCTCGGCACCTGACGTCCGTCGACGATGACCGACAGGAAGTTTATGTCGTTGTGACGCGCGTCGAACGGATTTCTAGTGTAGTCGCCGTTGTAGGCGACGTTGTCGATCATCATCAGGAAGAGGCGTTTCGGAATCGCGCCCATGTACAGGTTCTCGTGCACGTTCGATAGCGCGCCCGCCGGTATCGAGAACGATTTGCAGTCGACGCGACGCATCGGAAACTTAGCCGTTCCCAACGTCCACGCTTTGATATGTCCTATCTGGACGGCCGGGTTCAACTTCACTTTTCGCACGTGCAGTCGCATCTCCTGCACCACGACGCGCCACCCCGGTACGGCTGCCGCGCCCATCAGCGCGAAGGCGTCCTTCGAGCGCACTATGCGCACTTTCGTGTCGACGCCGTTCGGTAGGTGTTTGTTTAGCATAAACGCGTCGACGTGCAGCCGTCCCATCATCTCCACCTCGTGGCTATCGGCCGTCGCGATGCGTCGCGACTCGAAACCGACGTTGGCGTTGCCGAGCGTGTCCATCCGTCCGGCGGTGTCTTTGTACCACAACGACGCCGTGAGATGCGAACGTTTCGCGTCGCTACCGTAACTTAGCAACGTCTCGAGGTAGGCCCGGTACGCGTACGTATTGGTCGACGGCGTCACGAGGGTGTTGTTCAGCGACACGTCGATTTGACTGATCATCGAATGCAGGAAATTGTTGACCGGCGCCACCGCGGCCGCGGCCGCCAGATCGGTACCGTCCCCCCGCGTCACTTTGAAGCGTACGTACAGTTGAACGCTCGCCAGGTCCGTATAGTCTTCGCCCGAACCCGGCACGAGGAACTCGATAGGGCCGCCGGCGTCGAGAGTCGTCAGCGGCTGGTAGACGGTCCAATGACTACTCTCGATGCTCGTCTGCGTCACCGGTCCGCTGAACAGGTCCAGTTCGCCCTTCACGCCCTCGCACGTCGAGCCGTTCACGAACGCCATCGTCGTCGTTGTCGTCCGTTCGACGTCTTCCGCCTACTGACGACCGTCACCGCTAGGCGTGCTCTCTTTATGCCGCCGCCGCCGTCGCGACGGTTTTTGTTTTTCCTCGAGTTGACTTAATAGCGTATGCAGGATCGAATCTCCTCCGCGCGGTGGCGCCGGCGCCATCACCACCACTACGACGCGCACTCGAAAGTACGGCGAGAACTGACCGTCGTTCTCGAGTCCGCTGCGCTCCATCGTCGTTACTCGTCGAATATGTCCTTTCGACGCGCTCTTTTCCGCCTACTGACGGTCGTCGCCGCTAAGCGCGCTCTCTTTACGCCGACGCGGGGACGGCGCTGCGTCTTTTTTTGCTTCTTCTTTGGCGCCGCCTGCGGATTCAATAGGCCGTCGAGAAGATCGGCGCCGGCCTCCTTCGCGCGCCTTTTTAGCGACTGTTTCAGATTGCCGCCGCCGACGACGTCGCGCGCCACGTGCATGCCGGTGTTGAGCGCCCGTTTTCCCAACGCCATCGCGCCCCTCTTGATAAGCGGCATGGCGCTTCGAAACAGACTCCCGAAGAGATTACCCAGACCGTGACCTCGTTGACCCCGAGCGCCGACGAAGACCGGCAGCTGTCCGCCGACCTGACGAACGTAGTAGTCCACGTACGGGTTCTTCGACGACATGTTAAAACAATTTCGATTTACAACGTCTGAAGTGAAGCGTCGTCACCACCTTCCCCTGCTCGAATGGTATCGGTTGGCCGTGATCGTCTCTTATATCGACTTCGACCTCGTCGAATTGATTCCGCATCAGCTTAACGTATTGCACGCGAACGAACGATTCCGAAATGACGTCACCGTTCTCACCGCGGACGGCGATGTTTCGAAGCAGCGGCGCGAACACGTCACCGACGACGCGCGGTTCCACGAGATCCGTGTACACGTACAGACTCTCGATGCCCGCCGACATGTTCACCGTATCGCGACCTTCGTACTCGAACGTGTACGCGGCGGGCGACGTGCTGATGACGGGTCTCGTCGCCGGCGCGGGACCGAACGCGGGCGAACTCGTGATCGTGTTGCTATGGAAACCTAGCACGTGTCTCAGACGGCTCGTATGAGGTATGATAAATTCGACACCCGCCGACAGACGTAGCGTAAAGCGGTTAGAGACGGCGCAGTATTCTAGCACGGCCTTGGCCTTCCTGGTGTGTAATTTCTCTAGCGCCTCGTTGATCCTGTTGCACAACGTATAAACGTTGTTGTAGAAACCGTGAGGAATCGTCGTCTGACGATATATCAGCAAGGTCGTGCCTTCTTCGTCTATCTGCGTGTAAACGTTCCGTTCGCCCGCCGCGCAAGTCAGAAAGAAGTAGGCGTCCTTCTTTCTCACGTTGTACCACGTGTGCGGATACTGTACCGACACGGCGCCGCATTCCCACTCCCCCGACAGGTCGAAACGTCGCGGCAACGTCGTGACGTAGTGCGTCAACGTATTTTCGGGGTGACGTTTCATAGACGCGTTGCTCGGCAGCGTCAGGTAAAAATCAGACGAGACCGCCATCGCGTTGTCGTCGACCGACACTCATAGACGGACTCGGGAGCAGGTAACCGAGACAGCTGCTCAACAGCGCCGTCCACAGGTTGGAGTCGCCTTGACCTTTCGTCAGATTGTATATACTAACGCCGATGACGAAGTACAGGACGACGACCTGACAGAGGAACACGATTTCGGCCTTAGGGCATTCGTTGCCGCAGATTCGCCATGGAACGGGTTCGGCGGCGGTTGCTGTTGTAGCGTCGATGGAGTCCGCGTTGCGCTCGTCGTCGACGACGGACGATTCGTCGGCGTTCGTTCGACGCTCGCCACTCGAGGTAGTTTCGTCGTCTTCGCGCATCGTCGCGCCACTGCGCCCTGTCGATGCAACAGGGACCTTTATACGGTAAGAACGAAGAGCCGTTGCATAGTCCCGCCTCGTGCAGTCGCCAGCAGCCGGTGTGACGCATCCAACGATTCATAGGTCCACGAGCGACTCGGCGTCGATCCAGCTGTTGAATGAGGCCGGATATCCGCTCCATTTTACGAGCGCCTCCGAACCGCCGCCACGACGTCGACGACGCCGAATAACCGCCTCCACGCGATATAGTTTGTCTTTCGGAACGACTACGCGTTGTAGTTCCTGTTCGTAGAAGGTGCCCTCTATCGGCGTCTCGGCGTCGTCCTTGAGGCGATAAACGGGCGGTTCGGAAGGGTGCACCTCTACGACGGTGAACAGCTCCTCGCTCCAGTTAGCCATGTATCCTTTTTTGAAATGACCCCTCGTCTTGCTGATACGTACGCGATCTCCCACGCGTAGTTTCGGTTTTCGTCGTCGTTCGACGCCGTCGCCACCGTACAGTCGTTGCCATACGGCCTCCTGATTCGTCGCGTCGACACTCGCCGGCGTCCTACCGATGCTTCGGTGGTAGGCGTTGTTGTACGATTGCACGAAATCCGGTAACGCCTCTACGTAGCGCAGCGTTTCGTGTTTCGTAAAATAGCGCCACATACGCGTCTTCAAAGTTCGATTAAACCGTTCCACGACGCTCGCTTTGGTCTCCTCGTTATGCGTCACGAAATGATGAACGCCGCGACTCTTTAGCAACGTTTGCAGGGGTCGGTTCAAAAACTCGCTCCCCTTATCGGTCTGCAGCGTGTGCGGCGTCTCGTCGTCGTCGTTCAGCAGGCGCTCGAAGGCCGCGACGAGCGACGCTCCGGACTTATTCTTCAACGGAACGCACCACGCCCGCTTCGAAAACACATCGATCACCGTCAATAGGAATGTTATACCGTCGTTGTGCGTTTTCAGTCTAGTCAAGTCGACCAGATCGGCTTGCCACTGCTGGTTTCGACCGCCTACGATGACGCGTCGTCGTTTGAAATGACGTCTAACCGGTTTGTGTAGGGTATAGGCGTCCTGCGACGCTAGCCACCTCTCGACGGCCGGACGTCGGAGCTTCGACGCCCGGTGCAACGCGTCGACGCCTCCGTAACTCCCCACCCGTTTCGGATCGAAGTACGCGTTATTCAGCTCCTCGTCGTCGTCGACGTTTCGTTGCTGTCGAGGCTTTCGTTTTGGACGACGACGACTCCACCCGGACACCATGACGACGACGACGACGACGACGATACGATTATACAGATAAGCGCGATGATGAAACCGACGACGCCGACGATGATGATCGCTCGTCGTGACGTCGTCATGACGACAACGTATCCCACTCCGTGACGTCCCACGAAACGGATCTGCGTTTAGGTTCGTCTCGCATACGACGTCTCCGCTCAGTCGGCGCTGCTGATGAACTAGACGTCGACGGTCTCGACATCCTCTCTTCTAGTAGCCGCTTCCGTCGTTGCTTCACGTACGAACGATAGCGCGGGTTGCCTACGAATTCCATAGGGATATTCATATCCTTCATGCGCAATCCGAACTCCCGCCATCCTACGGGCGCCGTCGTCTTCGATCTCGTTCGCATGAGATCGTTTACTAGATCGACCATATTACTCCCCGCGATCGCTTTACCGTCGTACACGAATTCACCGCGATCGTTCCATCGAGACAACGGATCGGCTTTCATTTTTTCGATCAGCAGTCTCGTCTTCTCTTTCAACGTTTTCGGCATGCTGGCTACGATTTCGCGCTCTATCGTCTCCGACGATGGTGGCGCCGCCGCTGCTGGCGCCACCGGTACCGCGGGTGTCTCGCCGCTGTTCACCACCGACACGCGTACCGGTTGCGCCGCTCGAGCCGTCTCTATCGTATTGTACCGACTCAGCAGTTGATTGTACGACGCTACCTTTTCTCGTTCCGATAAATCCGAACGTTCTAGAATGTCCTTCATGTCGCTGTCAAGACTACCCAGCACACGTGATCGAGGCGTGCTCGACGACTGATCGACGCGTGGCAGGAGGCTTTCCACCAATCGTGGATCGACCAACGCCATCTTCTTCGCGTGCTGCATCAATTACCGCCGGCGCCACCGCCGAACACCTGTCTGAGCAGCGGCAAGATAACGGTACTCGCTAACGGCGCTAGCAGGGCCGTCAAAAAACCACCCGCACCCTTTTGCAAGATGACACGCTTCTGCTTACGCGTCACGTGTTTGTCGACGAGTTTACGCAGGTGATCCCGGTATTTCGACAATACGCGTTTCTGTTTCGGCGACAACTTCACGTTACCTTTCAGAATGTTGTACGCGCAATCGCACAGACTACAAATGAGACCGGTGTCCGCGTGGGCGAGTAGCGCTTTTCGCAGAGCGATGTTCCGCCTATGTCTCTCCAACAGCTGCAGGGCGACGATGTGTCTCTTTATTTGATTGGTCGGTCCCGCCACCTTCGGTCGTCTCTTCGCTCCCTTCACGCGCCCCGTCATAGCGACTAATAAACGTACGCCCCGTCGTCCCTCTCTTCTTATAGTCCGCCGACGCCACCGCCACCACCACCACCGCAGCCACCCTTCCGTACGTACACGTACTGAAGGTCATCGTCCGGAAATATGCACGTACGCAAACGCATGTCCTCTTCCGTTTCCTGTTTCAGATCCACTAATAGATACCCGTACGCCGACGACGTCGCGTCTTTGAAAGCCTCTATCATGTAGTTGACCTTTCCCGGATACATCTGTTTCGCTAGGTGACCTACTTGACCCGCGTCTCGAGGACTCTTGAATAGAACTATGTATTGAGCGTTCAGGCTGATTGTACGGTTTTCTTTCCCTTTCGGAAACATGTTCTGACGTAATTGTACGACCGACGTATTACAATGATGACTTTTTTTAGTAAATAGTACCGTCACCCGGCTATCGGTCTCCTCCATGAGGTCGTCGAGTACTAGAAGCGTTCTCGCTTTACCGTCTAAACGTTTCGGATCCGGCAGGCCGTCTACGAACTCTATTTTCGAAGACATAGACGCGTAGCCGCTCTGCCACTGTCCGTAACACCACAGGATTTTCTCCGGCGGCGGATCGATCATAGTGTCGTAACGTATCAAACGCTCGACGAACGTCGTCTTACCGCATCCCGTAGGACCGGCTACTATACACGTAAAAGGATGCTTCAACGACGGTCCGTTCATTTTTCACGACTGAACGACGAACACTTTTTTACTCCTTTTTATACTCATCGCGCAACTCCATCAACATTTTACCGAGCGTGTTCTTCCCCCGATCGCCCGCGATTCCGCTACCCCAGAAACCCTCCTTACTCGCTACCCATTCCACCAATTCGTCGTCCCCGGTCGCCAACAGTGAATCCTTCAAATCGCTCGCTCCGTCAAACTTCCTCTTCAACAACATCTTCATACATTCCACCCTAACGTCGGTCCATTTTTTTTTCATTCTCTGTAGTCGAATGTCGTAACTGCGTCGTTTCGCTGCGTAAGAGCTTAGCGAACTTTTGATTATTTCGGCGCATTCCACGTCCTCGTAGAATAGCGCCTTCCTATACTGATAGGCGTGCTCGACGGATCGAAAGCCTCGACCGAACGCCGACAGTCGACGCATATACATATTCGACAAGAACGACCGCGATCCACCAAACCTTATAGGCGACATCGTACCGACTACCGATCACCCGCTACCGCCACCGCTTATATACCACTTGCGACTGACCTTTCGATCCACCGCTAGGTGACCTCCCGAATCTAATAAAAAGCTGCGACTAGGGTTCAAACCCTCGATCCCTAGGCGAACACTCTCCCAAGACCGTCGCCAAGGATTATGCAGGGTTTTGCCCCGGTTATATCTCACCGCTAGGTGACCTCTCGAATCTACAAACGTCAGCACTACGAATGTTCCATGGTTTTAGCGTGGTTAGCGCGATAAACGCATTATTGCTTACGTCAGCGCGCTCTAGGTACGGCGTTGATCGCTAGGACTAAAATACTCTCCGCACTCACCGCTAGGTGGCATCTCTCTAGTGTACTGTCAATCATTCAATTAGTATCAAATTACATCGCTCATCAATCACGTTTTTTATAAGTAGGTTTCCCAAACTCATTAGTGTCAACCACGAAGCCTTTGATCTTTTTTTATGCATAGGATTAGTCTCGCATTATTGCTGACTCAGCGATGTGCAAAAGCCATTAGCGGGTCATTAAATTCTTTTTTATAAGTAGGCTTTTGAGATCGTACAGCTCACTCTATCTACTAGAGTCCCCTGAGCACGTCTGTCTGTTTCACGTTTGTCTGTATGAACATTCACCTATCCTGTGTGAATGTATGCATTAGGCTTGGGTTCAAATGAGATTGAGCGCACTTAAACACAAATGTTTAAAAGGATTCAAATGCCAATGCAAGTGCAATGCTACGTGATTGCATTTAAATGCAAGTGTTTGGTTGCGTCAGTGCAAATGAAAATATCGATAATTTAAAGTTGTAATAATAAGTGTCGTTTTGACAAACTGCGCTGGATTTTCAACTGATGTCATTGTAGCATTTCAATCAATCAATTTATTTCAAACATATCATAGAAAGAACATTTCAAGTCAAGATAAGTCATGAATCAAAATCAAGTCATACGTACAATCTACAAAGTAAAGTATACGCGAGGACGTAATAAAAATTAAAGAAATATTGTTTGAAATGGAATATATATGACGTTTTAAACTTTTAAATGTCTACCCGAGAATTGTCAGTCAAAAGCATTTTACACAGTACATTGTCATACCGAATGTGAACTTATAACCACACATATACACATTAAAATGTACATGTATATACAAAGACTCACTCCAGTGATATATAATGAAAACGGTTAATTGCTTTTCTATACTTGCACCAGGGATATACCTCTGTGTTAATTTACATAACATATTTGTCGAACAGCATATCGACGTAGTGACGCTTAAATTCATGTTTTGGCGTTATACTAGCAAGCGATGTATTTAATTGGTTGCACAATTTTATACCGAACACAGTTAGGGACATGGCCTTCATATCCGTACGCATATTTTCTATCATAAACTGATGTGTTTTACGTACGGTGTATGATGGTGAGCTCTACAAATAACTGTTGAAGGTCATTTGGTAAAACATAATGATATGCGTCGAACATAAATACAATTTAGCTCAACTAAATCCTTGAATTTTAAAATGCGAGAATTATAAAACAAGTTATTTGTATAATCATATCGTCTGGCACCATGGATCAGTCGTACCACTTTTTCTGTAGCAATGTAATACATTGTATGTTTGTCACGTAGGTGTTTCCCCATATTTCAGAACAATACATCAAGTGGGGTAAAAACAATGAATAATACAAAGTTCACATGCTAGATTGGTCTATACAATGGCTAACTTTGTACGTTACAGATGCTACTTCTGATAACTTAGATATTACCGCGTTAATGTTGTTCTTCCAATTTAATGGTTCATCAATTAAGACACCTAGACATTTAGTAGTTTGAACTCTATTTATAGCATTATTGTTGATAATAATTGTAGCATCTCCTTTATGTCTGTATCTCCCAAATAACATATAATTAGTTTTAGTTTAGTTTAGTGATAATTTGTTTACACAGAGCCACGTATACATCTTATTAAGCTCCACAGATAGTTCATTTACAAGATCTGGTAATTGGCTATGAGAATGAAATAGATTTTGTGTCGTCAACGAATACGATAAACTTCAACAGCATCGGAACATTACACATATCAATAAAATATATTAAAACATATAGTTGCGGACCTAAGATAGAACCTTGTGGGACACCACACGATATCCATAAATGCTCAGACATATGTCTTTCTTAACTAACATCGTGTGTTTTATGTGATAAGTAACTTCTTATCCACTCATGTGCAACACCACGAATGCCATACTATTCCAGTTTCTTACATAGTAGGTGATGGAATACTGTGTCGACAGTTTTTCTTAGGTCTATAAATACCACAGTAGTCTGTTTTCTTTTATTTAACGAATTTGTAATTTCAGACACAACCTTTACAAGGACATGAACATTTCTCCCCTAAACCCATACTGACAAGGGTTAAATATATCACACATTGTTATAAATGTATTAAACATATTGTTTTGTAACTTTTCAAAAATGTTCGAAAATTGTGGAAGCAAAGAAATGGGCCTATGGTGATTGGTATCACTTTTGCTTCCTGATTTTAAAAGTGATATAATAATAATATTTTTTATTTGGTTAAGCGCCATATCCAATATTATTCACAGCGCTTTACAACAATATACAAGTGTATGTTAAAAATAATGCATTTGAATAAAAGACAATAGTTGTTATATCATAGATGAAATGAACTAATATTAATAGCAATTAAAACAATAAATACAGTAGAAGTAGAAAAGGAATTTGATGTAAAATATCATAAAATAAAATAGTTAAGATCATATTATTATTATTTTGTTAATAAATAAACTAAAATTAATGTAAACATCAATAAATTAGGCTAAACTGTATACGAAAAGTAAATAAATAGATAAATAAATAATAAATAAACATTAAACATCAATCAGCTATTTTAAAACAGTGTTGGTAAGGGTCCGAGTTACATATACGCTGCAGTGTACAGGTGAGTCTTCAACACAGATTTAAATGATTCCAGTGATGTTTTGCTAGTAACATTTGACGACAAAGCGTTCCAAACTGCTGCCGTTGCGTGAGCAAATGTACAGTCACCGGCTCTGCTGCGGGTTCTCGGAACAACTAGTGCGTTCGAGTCAGCAGATCGAAGACGTCTGGCTGGCATGTAGACACGCACGAGTTTCTGCATGCAGACAGGCGAGAGGTCTTCGTGCAGCGACTTGTATGTAAGAACTGCGATCTTGAATGCAATGCGCTGTTAAATGGGTAGCCAGTGCAGTTCGCGAAGAATAGGGGTCGCACTTTCACAACGAGCCTGTCGAGTAATAAGGCGAGCGGCAGCATTCTGGAGTCGCTGCAATCGACCGATGTTATTGGTTGAGGTACCGAACAGTAGAGAGTTGCAGTAGTCCAAACGGGATGTAATCATGGCATGAGGTAACGGTGAATCAACCCGTTGTTGCGCAGGTGCAGCGAGCAAGTGCTGATAGTACGTGACACTTGCATAGTCATATCCAGGTGTCTATCAAGGTGGGCGCCGAGATTTCTAACATGATCAGTTACACAGATTTCATCTGTCCCGACGCGCACACGGAGCCCACTTACGTTGGCAGATACTGATATGGGGACAACCGGTAGAATTTATGTTGTCGTGTCATTCATGAGCAGATATTTCCAAGTCATCCACTCCTTCACGTCATCAATACATCGCTCGATCCGACGCACGGCAGTCGCCAGAGAAGATGCATCCAGGTCGAAGTGACAGAACAGTTGTAAATCATCGGCGTAGTGGTTATATTTTAAGTCGTGTTTGTGAATGATATCACCGATCGGCTGCATGTATAGTGAAAATAATAGTGGTCCCAACACTGACCCTTGCGGCACTCCCGTTAACAACAATCGTCTCATTGGATAACACGCGGTCGATGACGACACTCTGCTTGCGATTACTTAGGTAAGATTCCAGCCAATGGAGAACCACTCCGGTGTTGCCATAGTGTCGTTGTAGGCGATCCAGTAGTATTGCGTGATCTACCGTGTCAAATGCGGCGCTTAGATCGATGAGTACGACGATTGTACCTTGTCTACGGTCTAGCGCGGTCCTGATCTCGTTGACTACCCACAGTAGGGCTGTCTCGGTCGAGTGGTTTCGCTTGTATGCGGACTGAAATGTGTCCGTAAGTGATTCATTGGCTAGGTGACTGTTCAATCTGTTGCCCACAATCTTTTTAATCACTTTCGAAAGTTGGGACAGATTGCTGACTGGGCTGTAATTACTTAAAGTATTCTTACAAAGTGACGGCTTCTCCAGAAGAGGATGCACAAGTGCTCGCTTTAGTTCACCCGGCATTGTTCCTTCTGCCAAACACGCATTTGTTATATCGGCAACAATGATCGCAAGTGCGTCAGCATTCTGTTTTACATGATCGGATGGTAACGGATCAAGTTTGCAAGACGTACACATTCTAGCGTTATTTCACGTGTTGTTGTAGGTGTAAATGTGTCGCGGCGGTGTCATGCGATGTCTGGCAGCATATGACCTTGGCAACTTTCATCTTTTCAGGAAAAATTCCACTTTGAAAGTATATGTTACATATATGTGTTACTGGTTTTTATAATAGAAGCAATTACATTTTTAACAAGTCTGAAATCGAAGCTATCACAGTCAGAAGACGTTTCGCTTTTACAACTGCTTACAACACGTATAACTTCATTTTCGTCAACTGGTGACAGGAACTTACTTTTCTTGTTTCTGCAAGTTAAATAGTCGTATTCAGATACTTTAGGTGGCACATTTTAGTTTTTCGCTAAATTAGGTCCAATAGTTGTAAAGAATGTGTTGAATGATTTAACTATCTGTTTTGTTTTTAACCTTGTCTCCTATTACAGTGAAATGATTAGGGTAGTTAGATTGTTTTAGATTTGTTCCCATTACAGTTCTTAGAATTGTCCATGTTTCTGAAATATTATTTCGGTGTTCGTCTAATAATTTACTATAGTAAACTTGTTTTGAATATTTCAAAATTGACGTAAGTTTATTTTTGTATATTTTGTATGGGGTTTCTGCGGCTACTGTCCTACACGACAGGAATATTTTGTACATACGGTTTTACTTTTTACCAGCATTTTTTCAATCCATTTGTAATCCGTGGGTTATTTGCATAACGATTATCCGTGTTTACAATTTGTTTTACAGGGCAGTGTTTGTTTATTAGGCCTTGAAAATCACATATAAAATTGTGAATGCCAAGTTAACATATGGTGTGTGTCTGTCACGTTTAGCCATGTACCTTGATTTAATTCATTTTTAAGATTGTATTGTTATTTATAATTCTTCCATACGTAGGAGAACTTGAACACCTGCATGCAATGTGATAGCGGCAAATTGCACAAACTGGTAGATGATCACTAATATAATTAATCAGAAGACCACTATTTACTTGAAACTGCGTTTAATTCGTAAAAATATTATCAATAAATGTAGCCGTAATATCGGTAATTCTACTCGGCTTGGTTATGAAAGGGTAAAGTCCATAACTGTACATCAGATCTAAGAAAACCCTTGTATAGTTGTACAAGTTGTGCTTCAATATAACCAATATTGAAATCTCACATATAAACATAGTCTTGCTGCTTTTTATACCACTAGGAATGGTTTCTGCGGATTCACAGAAGGCAGAAACCTGAACCATATTCAATTTGTGTGTTCAATCGTTTTTTTATGTGTCTGGTGATTCCTATGTCTTTCTCCGAGATGTGATATGCGAACATTAATTTATATTATATGAATAATTTGCAAATCTGTGAAAGGCTGTATTATTTTTTTGTTCACTAGCCAATACTAATCTGAGTTTTTGGACAGTTCATTTTCTCATTTTTGTACCAGTTGTGGTATTACAAATACATAACTAAAATTAGATAGCATGGAAATATTGAGCGCTTAACATATCAATCACCAACATGTATTATTTATTATCTATAGGGATAATTTGAATCACTACAAAGAGCAAACCCTACAACTACATTTAACAACAATGTACAGGTGAACCATTTATTAGGGGTACATGTGTCTGACCACCAGGTGTTGACAAACAAAGTGGCTGTTAAATTTGGTCAGGATTCCTCTCACACAAAGGCTTAATTGCAAATATGTGTAAATAAACCTGGTTCACTGCTAAAAACAATAAGATAAGGTCTGACTGGCTCGGTATCTGAAAGAGCTGACTTTGGACTTACAGCCTGTTAGCAGAAACTTAGTGGAACTCGGAGAAAGAAAGAATATTGACAATATAATTTACATACATAATCGTTTAGGTCGGTCTTTGGTCTCACACTGTCTGGTAACAAACTGGAATGAGTTATTTCTGAGTGCTCTGTACATCAAATAAAATTGCTTATCTTAGTAAATTGGAGGCAATGTTTGAGACTGGTTACATGCTAATTATCAATGAAAAAACTACATTAACTGAATATCAGAGTAATCCGTGTATAGATTATTAAACACACGGTACGTACAGACGTGCAGACGCCCGCGCGCGCATACACACACACACGCGCGCGCGCGCACTCTATTTCCTACGTCGCATCACATTAGTAGCATCATTGATTCCGCCGTTATGAAACAAGCACTCGCGGTGATGTTGCCACAATCAGTAGGTGACATCGATACGTTGACGCGACGAGTGCCTTAACCTGAAATGTTGTCGACTGTAGGACAATAGATGACATTTATACATTCTAACTGTGTGTGAATTGACAATACAGAATTTCCATCGCCTCGTATATGTTCATAGCGAACGCATTGGGCATTTCCTCCGAATACGAATGATTTGTCCACCATTTGAGTGTAATGTACATTAGCAAATGCTGGTTTAAGTCTGTCATGAACTCAGTCCACA
>JAHLWY010001094.1:0-29158 GCA_020002185.1 Paraescarpia echinospica
CGTCATTTCGGAATCGTTCGTTCGCGTGCAATACGTAAAGCTGATGCGGAATCAATTCGACGAGGTCGCAGTCGATATAAGAGACGATCACGGCCAACCGATACCATTCGAGCAGGGGAAGGTGGTGACGACGCTTCACTTCAGACGTTGTAAATCGAAATTGTTTTAACATGTCGTCGAAGAACCCGTACGTGGACTACTACGTTCGTCAGGTCGGCGGACAGCTGCCGGTCTTCGTCGGCGCTCGGGGTCAACGAGGTCACGGTCTGGGTAATCTCTTCGGGAGTCTGTTTCGAAGCGCCATGCCGCTTATCAAGAGGGGCGCGATGGCGTTGGGAAAACGGGCGCTCAACACCGGCATGCACGTGGCGCGCGACGTCGTCGGCGGCGGCAATCTGAAACAGTCGCTAAAAAGGCGCGCGAAGGAGGCCGGCGCCGATCTTCTCGACGGCCTATTGAATCCGCAGGCGGCGGCGCCAAAGAAGAAGAAGCAAAAAAAGACGCAGCGCCGTCCCCGCGTCGGCGTAAAGAGAGCGCGCTTAGCGGCGACGACCGTCAGTAGGCGGAAAAGAGCGCGTCGAACGGACATATTCGACGAGTAACGACGATGGAGCGCAGCGGACTCGAGAACGACGGTCAGTTCTCGCCGTACTTTCGAGTGCGCGTCGTAGTGGTGGTGATGGTGCCGGCGCCGCCGCGCGGAGGAGATTCGATCCTGCATACGCTATTAAGTCAACTCGACGTAAAAAAAAAACCGTCGCGACGGCGGCGGCGGCATAAAGAGAGCGCGCCTAGCGGCGACGGTCGTCAGTAGGCGGAAGACGTCGAACGGACGACAACGACGATGGCGTTCGTGAACGGCTCGACGTGCGAGGGCGTGAAGGGCGAACTGGACCTGTTCAGCGGACCGGTGACGCAGACGAGCATCGAGAGTAGTCATTGGACCGTCTACCAGCCGCTGACGACTCTCGACGCCGGCGGCCCTATCGAGTTCCTCGTGCCGGGTTCGGGCGAAGACTATACGGACCTGGCGAGCATTCAACTGTACGTGCGCTTCAAAGTGACGCGGGGGACGGTACCGATCTGGCGGCCGCGGCCGAGGTGGCGCCGGTCAACAATTTCCTGCATTCGATGATCAGTCAAATCGACGTGTCGCTGAACAACACCCTCGTGACGCCGTCGACCAATACGTACGCGTACCGGGCCTACCTCGGGACGTTGCTAAGTTACGGTAGCGACGCGAAACGTTCGCATCTCACGGCGTCGTTGTGGTACAAAGACACCGCCGGACGGATGGACACGCTCGGCAACGCCAACGTCGGTTTCGAGTCGCGACGCCTCGCGACGGCCGATAGCCACGAGGTGGAGATGATGGGACGGCTGCACGTCGACGCGTTTATGCTAAACAGACACCTACCGAACGGCGTCGACACGAAAGTGCGCATAGTGCGCTCGAAGGACGCCTTCGCGCTGATGGGCGCGGCAGCCGTACCGGGGTGGCGCGTCGTGCTGCAGGAGATGCGACTGCACGTGCGAAAAGTGAAGTTGAACCCGGCCGTCCAGATGGGACATATCAAAGCGTGGGCGTTGGGAACGGCTAAGTTTCCGATGCGTCGCGTCGACTGCAAATCGTTCTCGATAACGGCGGGCGCGCTATCGAACGTGCACGAGAACCTGTAGATGGGCGCGATTCCGAAACGCCTCTTCCTGATGATGATCGACAACGTCGCCTACAACGGCGACTACACTAGAAATCCGTTCGACGCGCGTCACAACGACATAAACTTCCTGTCGGTCATCGTCGACGGACGTCAGGTGCCGAGCAAGCCGCTGCAGCCGGACTTCCCGCACAACCGGTACGTGCGCAGCTACATGAATCTCTTCGAGGCGACCGGAAAGGCGTTCGAGGACGAGGGGAACGACGTATCGCGCACGGACTTCGGCGCCGGCTACAGCATCTTCGGTTTCGACCTGACCCCCGACTGTTGCGACGGCGACCATTTCAACGTCGTGCGTCAGGGGTGCGTGGGCGTCGATATACATTTCGAGACGCCGCTAGCGCGTCCGGTGAACGTCGTCGTGTACGCGGAATTCGAGACGGTGATGGAAATCGACCGGAACCGGAACGTCATTTACGACTGGTAACTATGGATACGTTTCAACTGATGCGTCGTCTGGAACTCGATACGTACGCTAAACGTATCGTCGTCGGCGTCGTGCCTAAAGACGCGCTACTTACCGCCGCCATTGGCGCCACCCACCCGACGGCCTTCGTGTGCAACACCGACGACGGCGGCGAACCGGGACAGCACTGGGTGGCCGTCTACGTCGGCGCCGACCGACGAGGCGAGTACTTCGATTCGTACGGTCTGCCGCCGCTCCACGCCGACTTCCGCGCCTTCCTGCGCCGCCACTGCGGCGACGCGTGGACGTACAACGACAAGCGCCTGCAGAGCGTCATCTCTAACGTGTGCGGACAATATTGCGTCGCCTACCTTCTCCTCCGATGTCGCGGGATGCCGTTGACGACGTTTCAGAACCTATTCGGCACCGATAGGGTGAACAATGACTGTCTCGTACACGATTTATTAAAACCTCACCGCTTGTAGTAGTAGAAATAAAAACGAACGAATCATGTACGCACAATTGTTGGTGTTTATTATTACCCACACATACATACATACAGAAACTACCCCTAGGGGGGTGGTGGGGGTTAGGTTAGTAGTAGACGAGTTTACGAGTTAGACGAGTATCGGCGCCGTAGTGACGCCGTCGTCGAGCACGCGGCGTTTAGCGTAGAAGTAGCTCAACGCCGCGCGCTCTTGAACGTACGTCAACACGGACGAGTCTTTCACTTGGAAACCGCGGTTCCAGCCGACGCCGTTGCGACGGTCGCGCAGTACGGCGAGGAAGGTGTGCTCGTCGATGTCGGCGTTCTGTCGCTTGCTGAGCCCCTTCGTGCTGTACTTCGGACCGGCGACGCCGCCGAAGCAGTAGTAGGTTTTGCTGCACAGCGCCACGATCCCGTCGCCGCGCCACTCTTCTTTGAAGAGACCCGGCGTTCGACGATCGAACAGGCGTCGGCGCGCGCAGCAGGCCGCCTCGCCGTCCCACGCTAGTCCGGCGACGCGCCGTCGTACGTAGGCGTCCACGTGCGCGTCGCAGCATTCGGCCGGAAACCAGAGCGAGCGATTCCGGAAGTAGTGTTCGCGACGTTCTTCCGGTACGAGCGCGTCGACGTCACGTCCGGCTAGGGCTATGTACGCCGAGTCGGTGTCCATAGCGCAGTACTGGAAGAGCGGACGGGGAATGTAGGCGTCGACGAAATCGTAATAAAATTCCAGCATTCTCAATTTTGCGTACTGCAATACGAAATAGCCGATATGTATCGGCAGGCCGTAGACGATTTTACGCTTATTCAGCGCCACCTCGTATAGCGCGTCGTCGACGACGGCGTCCAGTTGCCGGAAGCGGCGATTGTTGACGAGCATCGACGCGCCGACCGGCGTCGCGTACTTGATTTCCCGGTGCCGATCGACGCGCGTAATCGTTTTCCCGTAGGAACTGTTCCCGAGAAGTTTAAATGTATCGGCGATGATCGATTTGTCGGGATCGATATCACCCTCGCGACGCGCCGTAGAAACCGCGTCGCCGAAGCGGCGAAAGCACGCTATCGGCGCGTACTCGACGATCTGGTAGACGCGCTCGACGACGAGCCCGTGCGCCAGATACCAGCGTAGGAGCGGCGTCGCGAGCAAGATCGCCGCGCCGAAGTAGCTACCGACGAGCGCGCGTTGAGGTCGCGTGAGGAGATCGTGCGATTCGGCGTAGTCGCGCATGAACGGGCTGAGATCGTCGCGCGCGATATCGACGTTCTTGAATACCGGCTGCATCTCGGCGAACTTGTCGCGCCGCGCTTCCGGTACGGCGATATCGCACTGCACGAGGCCGAACAGAGAGCCGTCGCGCACCGCCTCCAGTATCGTCGAGAGCGTAATGGCGGCGGTCGGTTGCCATCGTGACGCGTCGGGCGGCGTCGGCACCGCCGGCGGTCGCACGGCGTGCCACTGGCACTCCCACATTTCGACGACTTCGTCGACGAAACGGCGCAGGTAGGCGGTCACGGCGATCGTCGCGGCGTACAGCGTCGTCATCGGTTGACCGTTGACGGCGTTCGTCGTCACGTGCGCCTGACACGTCGGGCAACCGTGAAAATAGCAGCCGTGAAATTGGTACGCCGTTCGCGTGGCGGCGCACCAGCCGTCGACTCGGTACTTTCCGATGCGCTTCTCGCGTCCGTTCAACTGGTGACGTATACGCGCGCCGGTTTCCGCCTCCACGCGCGTCAACCACTCCACGGCCATACGACCGTAGCGGTGCACGCGTTCCGCTCGAAAGACGTTCTCAGCGCGTCGGCGCGTGTACCAGCCCGTCGGCATCTCCTGCATTATCGCCCATAGATAGAGACCGTTCGCGTCGAAGCCTACTATCGATCGGCACGGCGCGCCGCCACGAATCGACGTCACGTCGGCCTCGTGGTGGCGCGCGAAGATGATCGACGGGCCGCCGACGATCTGCGCCTGCAGCAGACGGTGCAGATCTTTGTTCAGCTCGTTGAAGAGCGAGAAATGGATCGACTTCGGCAGGTCGTTGAACAGGTACAACAACGTCAACCCCGGTACGCTGATGGCGTCCTTGAACATGTCGATACGTCGGCGCCGATAGAAGGCGAACTGGCGATCGACGGCCTCGAGAAACGGCGCCACGTCACGATTGTTATACCACACAAGAAAATCGCGCATCGACGTCATACCCTCGTCGCGCCACGCCGTCGCGCAAATCTCGTACGCCTCCGCGGAGATTCCCTCGCGTTTCAGCTGGCTGTAGAAAGCTTCGCGCGGCGGTAGGGCGGTTTCGTCCAGACGCGACAACGCGTCGATATGCTCGTACGGGAAGTAGCCCTTCGTTGCCGAGCAACCGTACGCTTTCAGAAAGCGATCGTAGCTAACGCCGGGCGCGAGGTAATTCGTTATGTCCAGGAACTTCAACGTCGTCGTCGACAGGCACATGTAATTGTTCTGACGTTTAATGGTAAACGCCGACGACGTGTGCTGCGCGTCGTCGGTTATGAGCAGGGGGGTCAAGTACTTTTTGACGACGTTCAAGTCGTACTTACCCGAATTAAATCCCAATACGGGCATTTGTCGAAGGTACGTCCACAGTCGGTCGGCGAGTGTGGCGTACGGTGACGCGTCGGCGTCGTCGTTGCGTCGTCGCCGCCAGTCGGCGTCGAGCGCGTCGAGTGCCTCGAAGGTCGCATCGTAGCGGGGACGTAGAATCGCGCACGCCGTCGCGCTCACCGCTTCCAGGTCGTCGATGAGGCGACGCGCGAGTTCCGACGAATCGCCGGTCGTGACGTAACAGCGCGCCGCTTCGTGACCGGGCACGTTCGACGCGACGCTCACGCTGAGCAGTTCGTGTCGCGCGATCCAGCGGCATTTGTCGCTGTTCGTCGGCAGATCGTTATCGGCGAAATAGCACTCGAAATCGAACGTCGCGCGGTACGGGTAGTAGCGCAGGTCGTCGTCGCCGACGTCGATGCCTTCGTCGTCGAGCCGCTCGAATACGGACGCCGTCGGTCGGTAGACGCCGCCGGGGAACACGTGACGAACGCCGCCTTCGCACGTCGCTTCGTGACGTCGTAAATTGTGCGCTCTCCGCCAGAGGACGCTGCCGCATTTCCCGCACTTGTACGTTTTCGTGTACGCGCGCCGATCGCTTATGTACGAGAAGTGCGACTCGTACAGGTTGACGTTCAGCGTCGTGGGGTGCGCTTCGAGCGATCGACGGACTAGTTCGGCGACGTCGTTCGTCAGTCGACGATAGACGACGACGTTGATGCCGAAAACCGTCTCCACGCGATCCAGTTCGTTCAGGCGCACGCCGCCACCGTTCGAGGTCGTCGCCGTGTCGCGACGATACCGCGCGTACAGACGTTTAGCGTCTTTCGTTAAACGGTTCGTATGACGGATACTTTGACCTCGTCGGTGACCTTGCAGGTGAAGGGCGATGCATCGGAAGAGACACAGATGATCGTCGTAGGGTACGCCTCGAACATCGTTCGTCAACGACACGATGGACCTGTTGAGGCGCACGTAGGCGGGAAGCGTCGTCACGCCAACGCAGCCGATAGGATGATTGATGATGACGTTCACGAAGTAGGTGGCGTTAGTTACGAGCTCGACGATCCATCCCGAGTCGGGACGCTGCGCGATGGCGTACTGCAGTACGTCGGTAGTGCGCACGGCGTCGAGGAATCGTTCGAATGAACGGCTATCGGTAACTAGGGCGGGTGTTTCGAGGAGGCGTCCGCAACAGTTACACGAAGAATGAAAATATCGGTACCGACCCGACACCTTGTGGCGTAATACAAAACCATAACTAACGTTAATTTTAAACGCGTTCTTTTGCGCGCGAAACATTTCCCTCAGACGCGGTTCGAGTACGCGCGTACTCGTACAGGCGGTCATACGATAGTTGTAACGCGACTGTACGACGCCGCGCGCCACCGACGTCTCTATGCTACGCCGGTGCTCGTCTACGACACGCTGTAGATCGTCGGGCGACGGCGGTGGCGTGCTAGCGGCGGCGGCCTCCACTGATTCGGGTGGCAACGAACGGCCACACTGCAGCCTCAGATGTCGTAGCATAGCGTAACGCGTGGTGTATAGCTTGCCACATTTTGGGCAATCTCGCACTTTTGGGCACTCTAGCGCTTCGTGTCGTTCTAACATCGACTGCGTCGCGAAATAGCGCCGACATTTCGGACATTGCCATGACGATGGTGGTGGTGGTGGCATTCTCTCTAATGAATATTTTTCGAGCGTCGCTATTTATAACGACGACGGTGACGGTGGTGGTGGTGGTGGTGGTAAGTACACCCTAGCGGGGAGAATGTGTGGTGGTGGTTTTTCTAACTAACCCTAGCGGTGGTGTGTGCTTTTTCTAACTGTGTGGTAACTGGTGGTGGTAAGTACACCCTAGCGGGAAGAATGTATGGTGGTGGTTTTTCTAACTAACCCTAGCGGTGGTGTGTACTTTTTTCTAACTGTGTGGTAACTAACCCTAGCGGTGGTGTGTAGCGGGATTTCTAACTAGGTAACTCGGATTTTTCTAACTAACCCTAGCGGTGGTGTGTACTTTTTCTAACTGTGTGCTAACTAACCCTAGCGGTGGTGTGTAGCGGGATTTCTAACTGAGCGGTAATTTTTCTAACTAGGTAACTCGGAAACGGAAAGAACATTTTCAACGTTTTATTCGGTACTTTTACAACAGTGTGAAGCCTTCGTTTCGATAGCAAGCAAATTCTACTAGTGTTCGTTCATTCAAGTCCGCTCCGACGTTGCACGTACGTGTGCACGGCCGACTCCAGTTGCACGCGATTCATGTAATCTCGCCAATTCGTACCCAACAACCAGTTGGATACGAATTGGACCAAATACAATTCTCCTGCACGGCCCGTTTGCGGCTGCTGATCACCGGAAGAAATCGTCACCGTAGTCTCGCTTAGAATATGGACTAGTCTCGTAAAACACGGAATAAGTGATCGTCGTAGGAATGTTTCCATGACCTCGTTGAAGTGCCGCGTCACGATACACCCCGGCTTAACGTAACGTTGCATGTAGACGCGATTCGGCCGCCCCGCGCGATAGCCGGTCATGTGAACGTAGGGGCAGCCTTCATTTGATTCGCATAGTCCGCAATGGTCTCGTGCCTTCTCTAGGACCATTTCGCCGATAGTCTCGGCGATGAGATCCATCGCCAGTCGTTCGTAACGTACGATCAACTGACTCCGGCTCGGCACGACGAGTTGCCGACATGTCCCCAGCTCCTCCGATACGCTCCAGTACGGTCCCATCGTCGCCAGGCTGTCGTTATACGTCGGTGGAGGGGGGCGCGTTCGGGGTCCCAGCGCCTCCTCAATTATTGCGTCCAATACGTGAACGTCACGTATTCCTCCGCCACTACCCTACAGCACAAAGCAGTTCTACTCTTTACGTGATATCACCGTCAGCAACGCGTGTATGAAGTCGCTCATACATTCACGTCTGGCGTGTTGCATCAGAGCGTCCTACAACATATTATTATTATGATTAGTCCTCATCCTCCTTCTCCTCCACTGATCCTGCCGGCACACCTCGTTCCAACAACGTTCTTACGAACGTTGCAACCTCGTCGTACTGAGCGCGAATCCTTTCGTTGTTCGCAAGCATTTTTTGGAGTACGCAGCGCACTTCCTAAAGCACATAAAGCACAACTGTTAGTACATCAAACTACTACGAAATAGGCTTGCTTCATAGGCCAACCAAAACGCTTTTATATATTGTTCGGCCGACTCGGCTAATAGTTCAAAGCTCTGCTTGCTTAGTTCCAGCCCCTGACGATCTCTCATTCGTTGTCGTTCGTTGGCGTGCTTCAATAAATCTACCAGTAGCGGCCAATTTTCCTCCTCTTCCTACAAACAACACAACAACAACAACATTAGTCATCGTCGTCGTCATATCTTTTTAGTGTGCGGACTGTATACGAGGGGTCCCCGTTCCAAGTCGTCTTCCGCACACTAATCTCCACTTTAGTACCGGTTAACTCGAGCACGGTATCGCGGAGATCCTCCTCATTCAATTCCGTCAGGTACTCGGCCGTGAACTCGACGAGATTAGACATTTGGCTATCGAACAACGTAAGCCAAAGCTCATCTTCGTCCTCCTCACCGTCCTTCACCATCACACGCAACGCGAAGAAATATTTCGGTACAAACACTTCCCCGTGCGTTCGACATATCAGGACCCTGTCTTTGTTTGTCTGTAATTTTCGCCGACAACGGGAACATCCCAAATAGGTGGTGCCGGGTTCGCCTTTGTACGAGACGGCCTCAATCGTAACGGGTGACAGGATTCTATATACGCCGTTGACGGCGCAGTTCAGATGTCTCAGACTCACCGCTGTGGCGCGTGTCGACGCCGTCGAATCGCGTTCCATCGATCCGCTCCGCGACAGGACCGGGGGCTGCGCTGCCGTCTCGTCGGGCTGTTCCAAGCGTGCCTCTTCGGCGCTCCGTTTTCGACCGACCGTCAACGGGGCCGCGATCAGCGTAACGGGACGCTTAACGGGCGGTGACACCCCCGTTGACAAGGCTGCAATCAGTGCCGAAGGTTGACTGCTGCTGGTCGAAGGTTGACTGCTGCTGGCCGCCGCCTTCATCGACTGCTTACGCGGCGCCCTCGGCTTTTTTGTTTGTTGTTGTTGACTTTCATCGGCCATGTTGCGGAAGAACGTCTGCTGCTTGCTGCTCTGTATAAAGAATACACGGTTAGAAGTTCGGCGTCATACAATATAACATTTTCTCAGCCGTTATATACCTTTTCCAAATAACACGCATGCGCACTTCACCCTAATACGTCATCTTATTCAATTATCAGTGTGAGTACCTCGTACATTTCAGACATTTTGTTTTCGAAAAAAGCATCCGGTCACCTCGGTACATTCGCCGTTAAATCTCTCCTTACATCGATTTTCTCTAATATCGATGCACCTCGCGTGTCCTGACTCCACAGAGAATCTATACAACGTTTAGTTTCGTGCTTTTAACGTTTCGTTTATTGTTTTTGAAATGTCATTGTCTACACTATAACGCGCATGCGCACTTCACTCATATCCTTATCTTTTTTTCAATTATCGTTGCGCATACTTCATCCAACCCAGGCATTTTGTTTTCGGAAAAAAGTTAGCGTTCACGTCAGTGCATACATCTTAAAATGTGACTTTTACCGCAAATTTCCCTAATATCTATACATCTCGTGTGTCCTGATCCCCCAGCGATCTTATACAACGTTTTATTTCGCGCTTTTAACGTTTCATTTATCGTTTGTAAAAATCCATTGTTCTCCGTTCACATTCCAACTCGTTAAGTCACGCGCAACAGATGTCACACATGTGCGCTTAACGCATTCCGTTTACTCTCCGAGGAATTTGTTTTAGGAAAAAAAGCTAACGTTCACGTCAGTGCATTCATCGTCAAATGTGACTTTTACCGCAAATTTCTCTAATATACAATCATCTCGTGTTTCCTGACCCTCCAGTGATCGTATATAACGTTTAATTTCGTACTTTTAACGTTTCGTTTAACGTTTGTAAAATCCCTTTGTTCTCCGTTCACATGTCAATCAAAATCAGTCGTAGTGTCATGCGCCGCCGCCGGTGTTTTCACGACGCGCACATTTCATACACGCTTTTACAACCACGCAAACACGTCGTCTCCACCCATCGCTCTCACAACATGGCCCCAACGAAAACACGGTAAGACATTTTATTTAAATGCTCGTTGTTAAACAGTGCTTACTATAACATGCATGCATTTTTTAAATGCATGTTTTTATTATTTAAATGTTTTACTAGTATGCACGTTTTTATTGTTGTAATGCATGTTTTCACTAGTTTTGCATGCATGCATTTTATTTAAATGCATGTTTTTTTATTATTTAAATGTTTTACTAGTATGCACGTTTTCACTAGTTTTACCGGTTAAACATGCATTTTATTTAAATGCACGTTTTTATTGTTAAACACATGCATGCATTTTATTTAAATGCACGTTTTTATTGTTGTTTAATGCATACTAGTACGCATTTTACCGTTTAAACATGCATGCATTTTATTTAAACAATGTATTTTACCAAGACAGTATTTACTATCTCACTCATTTTATTCATCCTTTGTCTATTTCATAGACCGATCCGACTGCCTACAAGGGGCGAATATAGCCCGCGTAGGGCGATTGTCCTCCCCGACGCGTCGACGACAAAGTCGACACCAACATGTGAGGTCACGCCGACCGTCCGTGCGCCGGCTTCCAATGACACAACAGCAGCAGCAGCAGCTTACGACAGTGACGTCGACGATGAAATCGTTCCCGATTTAGCGCGGGTATTTCTCATGAAGCAACCTAACGGTCTATGGAGAACAGTTACGCCTCCAGAACTCTATCGGCGGGAAGGCTTCGGTCTTCCGTCGGCCTCCTCGCCGGCAACCGACAGGCACCAACCCGTCGGTCGCGAGCGAACGCTGCCATATTAATAAATATTCCAGTCACTACTCACGTTTTCACGCGTCAATTTTCAATGCATAAACACCCTACTGAATGTTAGTGTATTTATGCATTTGATAATCCCACGACTAGACGTATTTAAACGCATTGCTTTCGTTTTAATCCGTCCACCAGAACAACGCCGTTAGCCAGCTATGCTGTCATCCAGGGGTCAAAGACCAGTAGGGCAGCAGCCCTTATCGCTGCAGCAGTCGTCGTCGCTCCTCTTGCTGTCAACATCACATACGGGGACATCTCAACGTTTATACAATGGTTTTAATACACAATGGTTAGCGTATTGCTTACGTCAGCACAACTCCTACCCCAGCGTATTGCTTACCCCAGTTATAAGTGGTCCGTTTATTTAATACACAATGGTTAGCGTATTGCTTACGTCAGCACAACTCTACCCCAACGTATTGCTTACCCCAGTTATAGGTGGTCCACTTCACTTTAGCGTGGTTATAAAAACGAAACTAAACTTATATACTTTAGCATGGTTATAAAGTACGAAACTAAACTTATATACTTTATTATTAAACGCATTATTGCTTACGTCAGCGCGCTCTAGGTACGGCGTTGATCGCTAGGACTAAAATACTCTCCGCACTCACCGCTAGGTGGCATCTCTCTAGTGTACTGTCAATCATTCAATTAGTATCAAATTACATCGCTCATCAATCACGTTTTTTATAAGTAGGTTTCCCAAACTCATTAGTGTCAACCACGAAGCCTTTGATCTTTTTTTATGCATAGGATTAGTCTCGCATTTTTTGCTGACTCAGCGATGTGCAAAACTCATTAGGGGTCATTAAATTCTTTTTTATAAGTAGGCTTTTGAGATCGTACAGCTCACACTATCTACTTACCTGTGCAGCCTATCGGCGGACGGACAGACACGGAGATGAACTGTAGTCATGTTATACGTCCCGTAGTTTGGCAACTGAAGTATAAAAATATGTGTTGTGAATGTTGCAGGCTCTGTGCAGCGTCTGCTCGCAGCGCTCCCATGCGACCATCTCGATAACTGTAAAGAACAGACGACGCAATGTCGTTGGCACAGGCGCCAATCTCGAACTTTTTCCTACTGTTGTTATCATTACTCATAGAATGCTCCACAGCGAAAGGTAAGTGTAAATTGCCGACCATTTGAGTAAGTGGCAATTGGAAATGGGGACCATTTTATAAACTCAATTCCAAGTGGAAACCGTTCACGCGACAATAGCCAGGAGAGCGGCATGTACAGCAATTTGGGACAGCGACGAAAATGTTATGGAGACAAATGGTTGAAGCCACCAGAATGCGACATGATTTGATGGCGTGAAGGTGAACGTTCATGAATGCATCGACAGAAGTATTGTTTCTTTATATTTGGGGAAAGTAGAAGAACAAACTAACGTTAGCGAATCTAGTTAGACTGGAGGTAGCAACATTCATTTTAGCAGGGACTAATCAGTAATTCGAACAAATTAGCTACTGACTGGGAACATATTGACATCGTGAATACAACTATGTTAACCAACTAAAATTTCCCGTGTGTGTCAATGTTGCAGAGTGTGTGTACCGCGTTAACATTCACACTGCCAACGAGACAGAGGCTGGAACTGACGACAATATCTATATGAAATTATACACCAACAGTACGACCACTTCATGGATATTGCTCGAGACGCCTAATGATGATTTCGAACAGGGACAGTGAGTAGGCAATATCTGCCTGTTGCACTTCGAAAACAGCTATAAAGGG
The DNA here is from genome assembly GCA_020002185.1 of Paraescarpia echinospica. Lineage (NCBI taxonomy): Eukaryota > Metazoa > Annelida > Polychaeta > Sabellida > Siboglinidae > Paraescarpia > Paraescarpia echinospica. Next base: position 12,891 of record JAHLWY010001094.1, read on the forward strand.
ATCGATTCCTTCACTGTTAGACATGCTATTTTCATACTACAGGCCTGTATATGGTGGACTTTCGTGCTAATCAAAACATGATTTATTTAGAGAGATATATAAGTAGGTAGGTGGGTGAGTGGGTGGGTGGGTGGGTGGGTGGATGGGTACGTGGGTAGGTGGGTAGATAGATGGATGGATCGATGGATAGTGTCGTGTAGACGGGGCTACTGTTTTTAAAACGCACCCCATCATATATTGTGTTAGTTCAATAATCCCAAAACTCACATCCTAGAATCAACACCATTTTGACATCATATTTTTATTATAGTGTATGATATGTTTTATCTGTGTTGACAGGAAAGACGAGTTCACCGTCACAACGACTTGCTTTAATGATTTTGCATGCATGGGATTCTACCACTTCGCCACAGCATTCTGCCTGGGAAACAGTTGGAAATGTGAAAAAGCAACAGTTGCCTTGCTAGGCGAATACGGCACTCAGTTTAGTCGCTCCAGCTACATTTGGAAAAATATATATTTTTGTGCCCTTTGGTATAACTGCGTGGAATCTTATTGTTGCACGAACTGCCGTGTTAGGCTTAGCGATGTATGACGTCATAGTGTAAAGCAATGCATTTTGCTACACTAAGCTTTATAGCCGTGTGATATGTGTAGCTTGACAACATATGAATTAACTAGGCGGAATGCTTTACGTTGCTTATCAAAACGAGATACGTTCACATTATACGTAACAGGAGCGCGGCTGAAATACCAACGTTTCTTTAGAGATGACAGCTGCTGTTTCAGTTACAACGGTTTTTATGTTGTGTGTATACAATAACACGTTCTCAAAAGTTGCTTGATAATGGAGTAATTGAATAAATGAAACTATAAGGCAACACCGCGTTACTTGACATACATGTTCAGTGTTTTAAGATCTGTCACACGGACAAATTGCTCGTATGAAATTCTATACCGCTCCTGTGAAAGTTCATTGAATAAAAAGATTTAATTTGTTACCAATAGTTTTTATTCACATGGATCTTACCAGTATTGGTTTAAACTTAAACTTCATGATGTGAGCGGTACGCCATTTCACAGGCTGCTAGAGTGACGCACGCATGTGAACAACTACGCAATATGTCACTAGAAAACAATTTGGCCAGTGCAGACAGATTTCGAAATGGTGGCGGGAAAACTTACGCTGTGATTCATTCGAAGCTGACCGCCTACTTCACAAGGTGGGTTAGGGTTAGGGTTAGGGTTAGGTGGAGAAGCAGAAGAGGATAAAGGAAAATAATATGTATCAACACCAACACCCCTCCATTCTCCACCGGAACCTCCTGCCCCACTGCGACAAGATCTGCAAATCGAGAAACTGGGTCGTGATTTACCTCAGGAATTACTGACGATTGGTATGACGTTTGCTTCCTTAAATTCGATATTTCACGAAATTTCTGTTTACTCCTGAGAAACTCTTTCCAAAATGTGCCCAAAGCGAAAATTGTGAGCTTAGTATAATTTGTTTGTGAGTGAGCAAATCTGAGATTCGTTGATGATCAGCTTAATCACAAATTGCATTTTGAGTCGCTACCTTTATTTTATGCATTGTATGACACACACACTAACTCCATATACTAATAATTATCTAAACAACCTTCCGGATTGCCACTATGTTAATTTTCGCTGGGAAAGAGAAAGAAAATTGTCATAACGCGATGGATCATTCGTGTTAGCGCGACCGAGCTGCGGGTTGATCCCGCCCCTGCCCCGACACTCACCATCCAATGACTGAGATGTCAGACGTCGATGTAAAACATGTTCATCTTTTTTCTTCTTTGTTATTGTGATTCTTGTTTCAATATTCGTAAAGTGAAAACATTAATTATTTGTTTTACAAGTATGATGACATATTAGCCAGCAGGCACATTATTTTCATATTTCTGAATTGTTTTTTATTTACTGGAAACCGGCCAGAAGGGGTTATTTTGGAAAAGTCATTAATTAACTTTTCGTCATTCATGATGTTACTTCATTTAATGTCTATCTTCTTTTCATTTGTCTTTTCGTTGTTCACAATGATTGCTACACAGATAACTATATATATAATTATGTTGGACTTAAGTGTCATTATTCCATGTACGACTTGTATATTAGCGTAAGTAGGTTAAAACCGTATTTTTATTTATTGTTCTTTAACATGTTGGTATGTCCCAATGTGGTACGTAATTTAAAAACTTATACTTATTGTTCTTTGACATGTTGATATGTATTCAGTGTGGGGTGCAAACATATGTTACATGGTAAGGTTTTGGCGCCCTGGTGTTAGAGTATAATGGGACGGTCGAAACATATTTTGTACGTACGTAACCTCAGCACAAAAACGTCTTCGTTCTATTATGACTTAACACTGTACTGTCTGATTCGTAAGCTAATTAGACTCAAGAAGCAATGGATGAAATGTTAAGTAATTATACTGAGTTACACATAAGGCACTTGTTTGAAAACGAAGAGGTTGAAGCAAATCATTTTAATCTAGCTGATATAAACAGTAATTACTATGATGTTCATCTTATTCTTCCCGATGCATTTTGCCATACCCGTTTTCAGCACAAGTACTCCATCTAAATATACAAGGACTTTCATCAACATTTGATCAACTTAAAATGTTACTGTCACAGCTATTTGATGCGCATGTTTAAATTGATTATATCTTATTATGTGAAACCTTTTTAAATGGCAACAATGCGCATCTTTTTAAACTGTCTAATTTTAATTTTAGTTACAAGAATACGAAATTTTAATCTAAAGGCGGTGTCGCGATGTATGTACGTGATAATATTCAGTATAATCACCGTGAATATCTTGATATATACGTGGAGGGGGAATTTGAATCTGTATTTATTGAATCCAACATTAATGGTAAAATCTCAGTCGTTGGTGAAATATACCGGATCCCTAATTCAAATGTGTCTTCATCTATTCAAAGATATAAGACAATACTAAATAAGATTCAACGCTCAAACCATCAGGTCATAATTGGCACTGATCAACATTTGGACTACCTAAAAATGGACTTATATAAACCTTCATCCGACTTACTATACTTACATCTAGCTGCTAACACCATTCCAACAATTATCAAACCAACGCGTATCACCCATACATCCGCTACCCTTGTACATAACATATATGTACGACATACAACGCCATTTTTTCATACCTTTCAAACAGGAAACAGTTTGTTAAGTACAGTTCTAGTGACTCAGCAGGATGTCACACACGGTGTTCCACAGGGGTCTATCATCCGTCCGTTTTTGTTTATTTTATATAATAATGACCTTCCATTCTGTGTAAATATGTACAAAACTATAGTGTTTGCCGATGACACTACTATATACAAAACTGGAAAACAAATTAATGAAATACATAAAGATATGAATAACGAACTTGAAATTATAGGTGACTGGTTTCGTGCCAATAAATTATCTTTAAACATATCTAAGACAAAAGGCATGCTATTTCCTAGATCTCGTTCAGACCAGAACGAAGATTATTATTAGTGATATTTAATAACATAATTCAGCGAATAAAATGTATAACATTTCTAGGCCTTCATAAAGACGACAGACTTGATTGACAAGAACATATAAATGCATGCAAAAATAAGTTAATTAGTGCTTTATACATAATCAATCAAGTTAACCGCTACCTTCCAGTAGCTGCACTTAAAACAATTTATTATATTTTAGTTTACCCCTATTTGACATACATGATCATTTTGTGGGGATCCACATACAAAACTCATACCGGAAAATTATTCATTTTGTAAAAAGAATACTTCGTTCCATTCTTAAAACAAACTATTGGGAACATTCACATCCCCTCTTTACATGTTTAAATTTAATACAATTGCATGATATTTATGAAATTTAAGTTGGAAAATTAATGTATAATTATGTCCTCGGGAGTATGCCTCATTCATTATCGGATAATTTTACATTTACCTATGACATTCACTTTTACAAAACAAGACAAACGTGTAATATACGTCCTATCATCAGTCTTCGAACAGTTTGTTATGTAAAGGTCCGATGATCTGGAATACAGTTCCAACTGTTATACAAAATAACCCCAATTTAAATAGTTTTTCATTATTATTAAAGGCAGATGTTGTAAAGTGGTATGGTGTTCTAGTTTAATATAATTCCACCCCGAAACGTCTGACATATGTGTATGATATAATGTTATTCTACAAAGGTATTATACCATTGCTGAAGCTTGGCATAACCACATGTTTTTTCGCAAGACTTATGTGAACATTTATCATATAATATTACTGTTATTACAATTATGCAATTTAGCTCTAACCAATATAACTTCATGATATTTGTTTACATCTCCTAAATAGGTGAGCGATAGGCACTACTTAATGGACAGACATAAATGTCACCCTCCCCATACAAAAACCCAAATTGTATACCCTAAATATTCCCATCACAACGAGGCCTATCGAAGAACTAGCGTGACTCCAAGGGCAAACAAGGTCATCGTCAAATGATAATATTTCGAAATTGTCCGCTTCCGCAAACTAACATAATTACAATGGTTGCATATTTACTTTTATTAATAACAAAATAGTCATGCCATATATTTTGGAAAGCTTATTGTCTCCCGATCAAAACAGGATACGATATGGAGCAGTTACACTGTATAGTAAGTGTGGAGCTAAGGTCAACAAGATCACCATGAAATGATGACTATCCGAACTTTTGTAATACCGCGAACGTTATTAGGTTACAATAACTCTGTATCGACTTCATTTCTATGGACATGTTACATACATCGCGAAAAAAAATTCTTCCCATCAAAATGAGATATCACTTGGAGTTTTCAGTTGATGGAGTTTGTGTGGAGCGGCGACCAAACAGTGTCACCGTCAAGCGATAAATGTTCGAAATTGCACCATCCCGCAAACATTATACTGTATCAATGGTGGCCTATCTACGTTACCTACTTACTCATGACCATGTGATATACATTTTGAAAGCTTACTGTCCCCCCTTAAATACAGGATACCACAGGGAGCTATCAAGTGGTGCAGTAAGTGTGGAATGAAGGTCAAGCAAGGTCATCACCAAGTGATGAGTATTCAAAACTGCGCCATTCCACAAACGTTGTACAATTACAATGTTTGCATATATATAATATATACTCAAAATAGTCAAAATGATTGGCATGACATTGTAAAGTGGTAATCTAACTGTGGAGTGAAGATTGAACAAGGTCACCATCAAAAGATACATGCATTTTTTTTAATTGTGCCATTCCGCATAATGTAGGTGATGTTATTCTTCAACGGCATTTTGCATCACCCATGGGATGAGAAAATAGATTATGGTTGATGCCACCTTAAATTTAGAATTTGAATGTCATTTTGAGGGTCACAAACTCAATCTTGTGTCAAAATATTTGTACAATTAACTGATATGTTCTTGTGCACATGTCAGCCTCTTTACGTCCTATGTCCACCCCCAGCCACCCGGAGTGGGCATCTGCTGATGAACCAGTTGACTGGTCAACCAAATAAAAGCTTGTTACGCTATGCGCTCTGAATACTGCTAAAGAGCATCCGGGGTTACTGGAATATCTTAGTGATATTATTCTTTTGACAGAATATCTTTTTAATTGCCTCGATAACGGACACCACGCACGCTGAGGACAAGTGGACATTGCTGCGGCTGTCGTCCGTATTGAAGAATGTGTAACGGAGATCAGGACGTGGATGATGACAAACTTTTTAAAGTTGAATGACTCAAAGACAGAAGTCATCGTGTTCAGCTCTGCGCAACAACTAAAAAAATTGAGCTGCGCACACTATGCATTGGAGATTGTTTGGTCACCGTAACTCAGAATGTACGGAATCTTGGTGTACAGCTCGATGCCGAGATGAAGATGGAGACGCACGTGATCTGCAATTTTCCATCTCCGAAGTATTGCAAGAATAAGGCGTTATCTAACACATGCAGCGACAGAACAAGTCATACATGCGTTTGTTACCAGCAGACTAGACGTTGGCAATGCATTACTTCACCGACTGCCTGTGAAACAACTAGAACGGTTGCAGAGAGTACAGAACTGGGCGGCTCGCCTTGTCGACGGCGCCAGGAAGTTCTGTCATGTCACACCTCTATTGATCAAGCTGCACACTGGCTGCCAATAGCAGTTAGAGTAGAGTATAAGATACTTCTACTCATGCACCGAGCACTGACTGGCTGTGCACCACAGTATATCACCAAATGTTTGAACAGACGTCACCCAACTCGATCGTTGCGCTCCAGTGAACACAATCATTATTTTATGTGTACCACGTGCAATGCGTCGCTGGGATGATAGATCATTTTGCGTGGCAGCCCCAACACAATGGAACTTGCTGCCGCAAAAGCTGACGGCAACAACAATGACAAACACTGATTTAAATCAAACCTTAAGACTGATCTGTTTTCCCGAACATTCTGTACGGCGCCGTGAGCAACGATTGTTGGAACGGCGTAATATAAATGTCACGATTTGATTTGATTTGACGCTGCAACTCTATTTACACAGGGCAATGGTGATGCGTTCCAGGAGTTGAAGTGTCGCGAATCCAGATCCAAATGGATGTGTGCATGCTGTGGTTCCTTCGTGCTATGAGATTTGAGTTTCCCATGCTATTGACAACTGGCAATGACGTAACAGATCTTTTCCCGGAGCATGATAGATACCGTTGCCATTAGGATGAATAACGTTATTGCCTGTCCCAAAGCCTATCTAAATTTAGGCAGCTGGATATAAACTTGACATACTCATGACTCCTAATGATCGGAGACACATTGCGAATCATGCATGGCTTTGATCCCTTTTCCACAAAGCATTGTGCACAAGGCTCAACACTTGCGTGCCAGGTTCTTCTTGGTCATACTGGATGTAGCATGTCATAGTTGCACCTAGTGACGATGGCTGAAGTGTCTGAAGTGTCAAACACTTCCTTTCAACCTAGATAGTGGAGCTTTGCAACCTCAATGGAGAGAAATACAAATAGCTCTTGTATGTTGGTAACATCGCGATGAAAGTATTTCCAGTTTATTGGCACACTGTTATTCAATGTTACTTCTCTCTTGTGGATTATTTGATCCTGCTGGCGAGGTACGTGTCCCGGTCGACGCCAATATTGTTGGAGTCATTTAAGTGCTTCATGATGTGCGGAACGAAAATGTGGTGATGTTGGTTGATGCATCTTTTGACGGCGATGCTGGTTGATGCATCTTTTGACAATGACTTTCAACCTTCACTTTCAACCTTCACACCTCACTTAGACCACCACTTTACAACGCTATGCCTTGCCTCATTTTGATGGGGATACAGTACACATATAGATGTATAACATGGCCTAGTGTAGGTAGACAAAATATATATGCAAACATTGTAATTGCGCAACGTCTGCGGAATAGCGCAGTTTTGAACATTCATCATTTTGGTTGTGTCTTTGCTTGACTTTCACTCCACACTTACTGCACCACTTGATAGCTCCCCTTGGTATCCCGTATTTACGGGCAGATAGTAGGATTTCCAAAGGTATACGACGTGGCATTGAGTAGATAGGTAACGTATATAGGCCACCGTTGGTTTTGTATAACGTTTACGGGATGGCATAATTTTGAACATCTATTACTTGACGGTGATACTGTTTGATCGTCGCTCCACAGAAACTCCATCAACTAACACCTCCAAGTCATATCAAATTTTGACGAGAAGAAATTGTTATTTCACATTGTGTATAACGTGTCCATAGAAACGAAGCAGATACAGAGTTGTTGTAACTTTATGAAGTGTGCCATATTGCAGAAGTTCGAATATTAATGATTTCACGGTGACTTTGTTTGACCTTAGCTCCACACTTACTATTCTGGGTAACAGCTCCATGTCGTATCTCGTTGTGAGGGGAAGACAATAAGCGTTCCAAAAATATATGACATACCCATTTTGTTTTTAAATAAAGTATATATGCAATCATTGTAATTATAATACGGAAGCGCACAATTTCAAAACAATATCATTTGACGGTGACCTTGTTTGACCTTGGTGTCACGCTTACTGCATCATTTGGCAGTCCTAAGACAAACCTCGTTGTGATGGTGATATCTTGGGTTTTCAAATGATATACTATTTGGGCGTTTTGCACATACGGGGAGGGTAACATTTAAGTTGGTGCGTTAGGCAGTACCTACCGTTTGCCAATTGAGGTTATATTGGTCAGAGCTAATTTGCATGTAATAATAAGAGACCATGAAAACATTCGACACGTTATTTTGATTCTTTTGGATGTTTACTATTCGATATATTCAGAAAAACAGGATTTATTTTAAAGGCGATGACTAATTTACATATTAATGGGTTTATACAAAAACGTTCAATGGTGCCTGGGTGGCACCCGTCGGATTATTGTATTGACCTAGAGGTGTAGAAGGTCACGAAAATGAAAAGCATCGCGAGGACCCTAATGCACGCTTCACTGGCTAACGCCCGGACTACTCGTTTCCATGGCGCCCCGCCATTTGACTGCGCTGGGTCGCGTCATATGGACAGGAGTGGCGCACCTCCCTATTCCCAATATCTCTGGGCCAACTTATTTCTTCACATGGCTGATTCGTTGTTAGGATAATCACGTGATGACTGATACATGTAAAGACTTACGTAACAGTCAAAATTGTGCGCGTCAAGCTTTGCCTTACACAGACGGAAACATGTATTCATCCAACTGTTCAGCAACAACAATAATTGTACGTGGGATGTGAATGTAAATACATATTTTCGACAAAGAGCAAAAACACTGAAAGACGATTTATAAGTACCTTTGAAGCTGTGAGTAGAGAGGAAATTTATGTGAAGCTAATTCCTTCAAATAGACATTCCAAGGAACACAATGCTGATTACGAGCCACTTGCATTACACAGCCCGATTTGTAAGCATGCCATCCAGGGCACATGATGAACCGAACGTGTAGTGGCTATCGAAATAATGTCCGTAGGATGTAGAATAAATTCGCCAAGTGTTATGCTTTTATTAAAAAGAGCACAATATATTTTCACTTGTCCGCTGGAGTATGCATACAGTGAGGTCATTTAAACGAGCCATATGGCGCTGCTCATGCTGACCCATGTGATGGGTTTGCCTTTCAGGTTTTCCTTTTCTTCCATAACTAATGGAGTTGATCTGGCCATGGTTTGAAGTCAGAGTTTTCCTTCTCCTAGACCCACTGCCTGCCAAGACTAATGAGCTGGGTCTAACCACGTTTGGAATCAGAGTTGTCCTTCTCCTAGATCCCTAACATGCTAGCCTGGGGCCGTAAGGAGCAAGGGAAGGAAGATGTTCGCTGGACTATGATGAGTATTTTGTAATGAAATATTTTAAGAAAAATACTGTGTTCTCGAGTCAGTCAAGTTCAGAATAATGTAAAATAATAACTCAGATTATAAAAACCATGACAATTACAAGTTTTTTACTAAATAAACACGTCACCTAATATCTATGTAAAACATAATAAATGTATAACGTCAACCAATTGAAGAACAGCCTTAACAACCTACCGAGTCGGCGGAGCTTAGGATATAAAATATTATATTTATAAACATTGGATGCACATGGTCAAACCAGAATACTAAATATTGTGTTGTTCGCCACTTGTAACGACCCGAACAGCTCAACATACCTGTATTTACCTATAGGGCGCACATGGAACGAGTGTTAACAAATCAATATCTTCCGGTGTGATATATGTGCAGATGTCCAAAAACGCAGGATACCCGTTCATGGTCAGCATGGTATTTATGGTATTTATCACAAATGGTGTAAACTAAGCAAGCTTGGTTTCCGACTGCCACCACTTCTGATACGATCTCGTCATTCATGTGACCACCACATGTAACACGATGCTATCGTTCATGTGACCACCAACTCTTAACATGTTGTCGTCATTCGTGTAGTTCATTCAACACTGCAAAAGAGTTGCTGCGAGAGCGGCGCCAATGAGGCACCGTCTGCGGATGATGGACGCCGGGGTTCAACTAGATTTCAAATAACCGTTAAAATTTAAGGTTGCTTTACTTTTACGTTATGGTAGTCGCCCATCTTGGCACAATACTCTGAAACAAGGGGGTTCGTTGAACTACGTTCGAACCACTCCCTCCCCCAACGCCTTCTTCTTATACACGGCAACCCCTTTTGTAAAGGTGCTTTGGCAGCGGAGTGGCCCCTCTACAGGGGTCTACTGAGCATCACACGCATATGATAACATATACAAAAGTATATTAATAATGTACAGTCATTTGCAAAAGTTTAAGACCAGGCACGATTTTTCAGCATTTTATGGTATGGCATCAGATTGCATCAGATAATGTCTGGATTGCGTCATCCTATTTGGGCCTTGAAGCAATACGCCTAGTCAGTACTTCCAGGTCATTTGTTTGCTGCTGTCAGTATCGATTAGGTGTTTTTTAATTTTGTCTTCATCCCTGAAAAAAAATCGTCTTTGACAGAGGTTCTAAGGGCACAAATAGTGACTCTACATGGAGAAGGATATACTGAAAGAGACATTAGTGCTAAATTACGTTATTCCAAGACAGCCGTGCACAACGCCATCGTCAATTTCAATACTGATGGCACTTTTCGTGACAGTAAAAGGAGTGGTCGTCAACGGAAAACTACGCTCAGGGATGACCACGCAGTGAGACGCATCGTGGTGTGCTCGCCAATGAGCTCATGCAAGAAAATTCGGGCTGCTTTACGCTTAAAAGGTACGGAAATAAGTTTCAGTACTGTTTCGAGACGTCTCAGCAAGGAATTTGGGCTCAAGTCCCGCAAGCCGGCCCGGAAGCCACGCCTGTGATGAAAAAAAAGACTGGACTTTGCCAGACGACATCGCCACTGGACTCTCGCGCAGTGGAAGAAAGTGTTGTTCTCAGATGAATCGACCATGCAACAGTTTATACCTCGCAAGAGGCACGTTAGGCGGCCAGTAGGTAAGCGATTTGATGATACATATACAGCAGCCACAATGAAACACCCGCCAAGTCAGATGATTTGGGGTGCCATGTCATGTTTTGGCCCTTCTGGTCTGTATTTTATTCCACCTAACACCACTATGAATGGACCTAGGTACGTGGAGTTGCTGAAGGAGAAGCTGAAACTGCATATGGACATCCACAAATGTACGATTTCCATGCAAGATGGCGCTCCTTGTCACTGGTTTCTAGCATGCCATATCGCATCCAGGCGGTCATTGACAGCAAAGGAGGCCACACTAAATACTGAAAAGTAGAGACACTGACACTTTTGGACGACAGAGTTTCATATTATGTTGTACTACGTTTATTTGGCGAAATAAACTGATATAATGTTATGTGAAGGCCAACAAATCATAGTTTTGTCAAATTTCTTCAAAAAATCGTGCCTGGTCTTAAACTTTTGCAAATGACTGTAATGTAATAATGTACGGACGTGCAAACACTGTTGGAGATACACAATGCAAATAATGTAACGTTGCCAAAATATAATATGGCCGAGTGGTCCGCAAGCATGATAACGACCAGAGAAGATCATATTGTCTGACCTTAGAAAACGGTTTTAGTCCTAGTTGGGCAATAAACAATGGTGTCTAGAGACAAAATCTGTCGGGTGCCACCCGTGGGCATTTTTTATAATTTTATATAAATCCATTATGGCCACCTTCATATCAGTACGTTTTATCATATACCATCTATACAATTATAGTTGGAATGTCACAATTATACTAAATACATTACGTATTTGGAGGCTAGTGCCATCGAAGAGTGAAACAAATATTATGATCGGGCAATTTTTTATTTGCATAAATCCAATACGGCCGCCACTATATCAGTGTTTTGATCACATATCATTATTATCATTGCAATTTCAGAATGATTCTAAATGCTAGTTAGTTATTGGGGTCTCGAGACATCGATGCCTATCAAAGTAATTGAGCTTTTTTATTTGCATAAATCCAACATGGCTTACACCATATTGATCAGTGTTTTTTATTATAAACGTTGGCCATATGCATCTCCAAATATAATAGGTCTAGTTGCATTCTCCAGCGATTATAAATTCTATTCAGTTTATGCCTCTACGACTGCAACAAATGTTATGATTGGGCATTTATTGTTTATTTGCATAAATCCAATACGGCCGCCTCCACGTGCTATGCGTATCATTTCACGCGTGTGCCGTCCGCATATTCACAGTCTATGTGTCCTTGCAAGTTGAATTAAACAATTATCATTGTCTTATTTATATGAGGTAATGGGAATCCCATCACAAAGATATTAATTACGGCAGAACAACTAAACTCAAATGATCCAAAATGACCGCAAATATATATATATATATCCCTGTATATATATACATATGTGTCTGTGTGCGCGCGTTCGTGAGCGCATGTGTGTGTTGCACCCAGTTATGTCACAGATTGAAAACAAACTGAAGCAATTAAACAGTGAGTTGATGATTATTAACATTACAGACCTGTCTACCCCAAAAACTTCCTGTCAGTAATCCATCTTCCCATTTACATTGATTTTCAGGAATATAGGCTTCCTGTCAGTAATTGTTCAGAACCGTGTGGGGGGGGGGTAAGGACGGCAAAACCATTACGTTACGCTAGTCATCGACATCGTCTAGACTCTAGTGACTGTATGATAGGCTGTAAATGATAGACTAAACTCAATAAATACACTAACTTAGTCTTAGTACAGTCAGTTGGCCTAATACTACAACTCACTAAATTTTTGCACTACACGTTTCTTTTTGGTTGGCGGTGGCGTCGTTTCGCTGTCAGACATCATTTCGTGCCGCGTGACTTCGTTTTGTTTGCTCGCGGAAATGCGAATTTGTCATTACGCTGTTTCCTATTGGTTAGATTACGACCAGACTCAGCGAACGAAAAACCATGTCACAACATGCTGCCTACATATGCTGGCACCTGTTGAATATAGTGGAAGCTAAATTGGAGGAACACGGAAGTGATTGGCGAACATGGCGACAGTCCGTAATATTATCATCCCTCGCCGTAATACCGTAATTATAGAATTCGTAAGTGAGTATTTTTTTACAGACGCTGAACCATCTTTATTCAACACAAACTTGACATTGACATCACATGTCGTATCCCATCATGCTTTGGGATAAAGACAAACATGAAGTATGGTGGCCGATATTGGCTGTTGCTACATCTCCCACCGAGTATATTGAACATCATATACATGTACGTAGAAACAATACCACTGAAAGTCAGAATGAATTACGTGTGTATGAGGTAACCGTTGTCTGATTAGTAGTTAACATTAAAAGTGAACTTTAATTAAATGTCTGAACAGCTATTAGTGTTCATGATTCTGACTAGAAGAAGTAATGCACTTTACAAGTCTAAACGCTTCGGTGGTTTCACCGTTCTCCCCGACCGAGTCACCCTTTCAGGTGTCGCTGGTTCAGAGAGTGAAGATGTCTCTCTAGCAGGACGTGAAACACTCTTCGCTGGTGTAGCTGACAGCTGCATCTCAGCAGCGGGTGTCGCGAGGACAGCAGTTGTAGCGAAGTGTGCAGGCAGTGTCCGCTGACCGTCGCAGTCGTCACCAGCGCGAGACCCTGTAGTCTGCACCAGCGATCTACGGTTGCGACGCACAGTGCCGAGGTCGGTCTTCACCAAGTACGATCGCGGCTCATGTGTTCGACTCACAACTAGACCTTGGCGATTTGGTCTCGGATCCAAACTGGATCGCCTGGCAGTAGCGTCGGCAAGTCACTCGCTTTGTGTCGCAAGTTGAAGGTATGATCATAATGATGCTGGTCGGAACGACGCAAGGTCTCCTTCTTTTGCAGGGATTCGTCGCCAGGACCCCTCTGTTTCAGTGTGCTGGGAAGGATGGGTAGCAGAGTGCGAAGTCGTCGTCCCATAAGCATTTCTGCCGGGGACAGGCCATTCTGAAGCGGCGTCGATCTGTACGCCATGAGAGCGACGTGTACGTCTTCGTTCCTCTTCAGAAGTTTCTTCGTTTACCGTCAGCGTAGACAGTATATGTCTGCACAGTCCCCCATACTGTAGAGTAGGATGCTGACTTGATCTGCATTTGGGTTATTTTTTCAGCCCTGATGCTACTCTATAGCGTTCGAACCGCTTTAGCCACTTAGGCCAAAGTTCAGCCTGTTGAGGGCTATTTGCGCCATCGAACTTTCCCGGCAGTGGAATGTCAAGCTGGATGCCAGTGGGCGCAATATTCTGCGCTGGCTGAACCGTAGGATTCTCCCCTGGTATGCTCATATTTACCTTGTTGTATTTGCGTCGACTGTGGGTGTTTTAAAACCCGCTGCCACCATATAGAATTCGTAAGTGAGTCTTTTTTGACAGACGCTGAACCATCTTTATTCAACACAAACTTGACATTGACATCACATGTCATATCCCATCATGCTTTGGGTTAAAGACAAACATGAAGTATGGTGGCCGATATTGGCTGTTGCTACAGTAATTTAAGGTGACTTTCCGGAATGATTCCGGACAATCCGGAATGGTAGGCAGGTCTGACATTATAAAACCTGAACAGCATTCCGATACCAAAGTGCAAATCAGAAAAAAATCAGGTGTGACTGTATCACGTCAACCACATGTAAATAACATTGTAAAGCACAACTTTCACACAACACTGTTCAAGCACCACACACCTCCAGGCCCACTGTATAATAATAATACTTTTTAATTCTGATTTTATATTGTCTGATGCTGTTCACTGGGTGAACACGTAAACGTAAACGATGTAGATGTATGCATAGGATATTGCGCATGCGTCAGGTGTAGTCGAATCCGTTTTATCGCTCCGATATTTACCGATATTATTTACGATTTCCAAACGTTTCTTTCGTTCATAGATGAATGAGGCACTCGTATAACTACATCGGAATACAACCCATGGTTGTAATTGCAATCGGACATATCTAAACCAAGTTTATGACAAATTAGCTTCCCTAACAACCAGCCTAAAACCTACTAAACAAGATGGCGAACTAGTAAACAACGGGTATAAAGCGCGCGAAACCCAAACCACCGCCAAATCAACTCACAAATCGGTGCATTCTCTCAGTGACAAAGTAAAACCTATGTTATTATCATTACTAGTTCTGTTTATATACTATCAGAAATCAAGCTGAAATAAACAGTAGACACAATAAACTGTATACCAATAAGTGAGTGCATAGACCAGTCCATAGTCAAACTGCTCACAGGGAAGTGTCGTGTTAGTTGTGTTTTCAGTTTGACTCATGAACCAGTGTGAACTGGTTCAACATACACACATGTAAATATATACTTTATATCTAAACCAAGTTTTTGATAAATTAGCTTCCCTAACAACCAGCCTAAAACCTACAAAACAAGATGGCGAACTAGTAAACAACGGGTATAAAGCGCGCGAAACCCAAACCACCCCCAAATCAACTCATAAATCGGTGCATTCTCCCAGTGACAAAGTAAAACCTATGTTATTATCATTACTACTTCTGTTTATATACTATCAGAAATCAAGCTGAAATAAACAGTAGACATAATAAACTGTATACCAATAAGTTAGTGCATAGACTAGTCCATAGTCAGACTGCACACAGGGAAGTGTCGTGTTAGTTGGGTTTTTAGTTTGACTCATGAACCAGTGTGAACTGGTTCAACATACACACATGTAAATATATACTTTCACATAAAGCTTACGTATCATACTATTATAAATCCGGATTGTAGGCTGTCGAAAAATAGCAACAACAACTAAACCTTTTACACGGACAGATATTTTATAATTATTTATCGTTTAATATTATCTCAGTACACGTTTTAGGTGTGGGTGTATTTAAGTGTGGGTGTGTTTCTTAATAACTACTTGACCGTTTTATCAATTCTTAACTACTACTACTCGAGTTGGTGACATGGCAGGCTCCGTACGACATACCCCTACAAGATGCACTTTTAGATGTACCCTCTTCATGATTTTATGTCTGCAGATCACTTTTAGGTTTCTAAATGATCCCAATTTCAAAAAGTTTGAGAGTTTCCATAGCAACACAAACGAGACCTATGTCAACGCCAAAGCGAGACAAGACATCCATTCTGTCACGTCCTACTACATTTACAGTCCCATATGGAAAACCATAGCCCAATTGAAATGTCTCAAATCCAGCACCTCCACCGGATT